>VWYK01036144.1:350-12974 GCA_013399775.1 Semnornis frantzii
GTATACTTGAGAACCAGTAGGAGGCATTTTAAGTCAATCCTGCTGGCATATTTATCCTCAGCTGCATACTGCCTCATATCAGTACTACTTTTTATTACTGGAAATTCTTCCACGCATAATGCTAAGTATCAGCAACTCAATACTGACAACTTCAGGCATGGATAAAAAAAAAAAGTTTGAGGCCTGTTTTTTTTCTTTTAAAAAATAGTCATCTTGCTCAATCCAACCCCTACAGTAAACACATCACATTATTAGAATTGCCTGCAATCACAGCTTGATTGTTCTGCAACACAAGTTCATTTCTCCACATTACCTTGAAAGTGAGCTGAAGGTTCAACCTAAGGCTGACCATAAAAACTACAAGTACTTGGAATTTGCTTTCATGATGAAGATGAAGTACATGTTTTTGCATCAAGTTCAGTGGGAACATTCAAAGTACAAGTCACTTTGAGTCCAACATATATTCTAATGTAAGACAAGACTTCAAAAGAAGTTTCCAACTTTGTGTGAACATTTCCCCAAACAGTTTTTTTGCCAGTTCAGTATTTACCAACTATCTCACTTAGCATGCACATGAAAGGACTAAAACAACCTGATTAAAACCAAATTTACACACAGAATGACACATAATTCATCAGCTCATTCTTGCTCCAGTGAAAAAACACTCACATGTGAACAAACCTAATAAACATAGCCAGCGACTAGATACCAGATCTGTTGTGTTGTTATATATGGTTATATCTGCTCCTGAAGTCAGCTTGTGATTTTCAGCATCTTGTTTATTCTAATAATCAGAATTACATGCTAGGACATGCCATGAGTCCATCGTAAATTATTTCGCTATGTCAACAGCAGGTAACAGCAAGTACTTTACACAGCCAACAAGATAAGCACGTCGCAAGGAAGTCTCTAACCATCTGCTTAAGTGTTCATTCTGTCTCAGCGCAGCTAGACACCACCAGAGGTTCCTGGTTTTGCATTTAGCACACTAGGCACAACTGGCTAAGGTCAGACTTGGATCTGTGCAACACCTCAGTAACACAGGAGAACTTCTTCCTGAACAGAAACCAGGCCCCTTCCATTCATTTCCATCATGCCATTCATTTCCATTATGTCTAAGATCAGTGTATCAAAGATGGTACCAAGACACTATTTGCAACACTCTATTCAAGTCAGATACCATTAAGTATTTTACTACTGAGTTGGCCTTAGGCAACAGATTTCACCAGGAACACTTTATTTATCAAGTACTTAGGTTCCCAGGAATGCATCCCCAAGAATTCAAGCAAAACTTAATCCTTCTCTGACCTTTGTTCCCAACAAACCACATCATATCCCTTAGTATAAAAAAAACCCCAAACACGCACCAAATATATTTTACCATTAGATGGTAGACCAGAACAGACAAACTCTTAAGGAACAATTCTTAAATCAAGTAGAACACAAGGCTCTTCATCTCCCTGTTTTTTCTCATTAAGGTAGCCTACACTCCGCAAAAACCGGTACCAGCTTCTTTTTGGCCCTTATCAGCCAAACCTGCTAGAGCAGGCAGCACTGCACTTAACAGCAGTGCTGTTGCCACCGGATCTACATTCAAGCTTCCGCTTCTGTAGCACTCATGAAGCTATGCTAACAGCTGACTCCATCAAAAACACAAAACACAGCAGGCATTGCTATCACCTTCTAACATCACTGCACACTTAATAAACAGTTCTAATGCAACATCACATTGCACACAAGTGTACTCTACTAGTGATCACTTTTTCATAGTACTACATGATTTTCAAAGATTTACAACTGTCCTTATAATAAGTTAACTGTGGGATTTGCTCTCTTCCATACATTCTGAATTTTCAAGTCTACATCTACCTTGCTACTACAGTTCCAAGTCTCCACAGGAGAAAAACAGAACTGCTTAAAAACTCAAAAACTTCAGTCCAACTAGAAATAGGAATATAGCAAGAGTTAACACTTTTTTTAATTGGAAATATTTTTTTCCTACTTGCTCAGTTGAAGTTTCTCTTGAAAGGTATTACAGTTCAGTATCTTACTGCATTGAAATGCTTCAACAGCATTGCATGTTAGGAAAGTATCTAAACATGTGGGCTCAACAATTAAATGGGGGCCTGAATGACTACTACAGCCACTGAAAGCACATGTGAGCAAAAGTGAGGTTGTTCATCAAGGATCCCTGAACAGGAACTCACCAAGACAGGATACTTGGAGTCTGAGGGATAAGAAGTTATCCATGAGACAGCAATGTGTCCTTGGGGCCAAGAAAACAAATGGTACTGGAGGGTGCATTAAAGAGAGCATGGCCAGCAAGTGAAGCGAAGTTCTTCTCCCCATCTACTCTAGCCTACCAAGACCATCTGGTGTATTGTGTCCAGTTCTGGGCTCCCCAGGTCAAGAGGGACAGGGATATTCTAGAGTGTGTCCAACAAAGGACTACAAAAATGATTGAGGGAATGGAACACCTGTGTTATGAGGAAAGGCTGAGAGACCTGGGGCTATTTAATCTGGAAAAGAGGAGACTGAGTGGAGATCTTATTAATATTTCGAAATACCTCAAGGGTGGGTGCCAAGAAAGTCAGAGTCTCTTTTCACCAGTGTCCTCTGATAAGGCAAAAGACAATGGATGCCAACTGGAACACAAGAAGTTGCACTCTCAAGACCTGTCTGGATGTGTTCCTGTGTTACCTACCCTAGGTGATCATGCAGAGGGGTTGGACTTGATCTCTGAAGGTCCCTTCCAACTCCTACCACTGTATGATTCTATGATACCTCTACCCAAGTAGTTAGCCTTGTCCCTACCCCAGCACAGGTAAGGTTCAGAAATAAAACTGAACACAAGATTTCTGAGCACTGTAGAATATCTTCAGTTTAAAGACAGTTTAGGTCTCAAGCTCTCAAGTTCTGACATACCTCTACATATCTAGCAAGAGCACACTTTATCATTCAACAACTAATCAAGTTAAAAGTCCAGGAGTAGAGGTGGTTAGTATATCCTAAGGACCACTGGACACAGAGACTGATTTGACAACACAGGCTGAGCAGCAGCCGATCAACTTTTAAAAACTACATCTTCATGCTTTCTGGTTGGTTTAGGGATGTTTGTGGGATTTTGTCCTGTTTTTTGGTGGGATTTTTTGGTTAGTTGGGTTTGGGGTGATTTTTTTGTTTGTTTTTCCTTGGCAGGGGGTGGGGGTGGTGTTTGGTTTTATGGTTTTTTTTCTGTGGGGGTGTTGTTGGTTTTTTTTTTTTAATGTGAAATGCAAATACTTCTGGAGGTCATAGATTCACAGAATGGTGCGGGTTGGAAGGGACAAATTCAAAGATCATCTGGTTCCAACCAGGGACACCTCCCACAAGACTGGGCTGCTTTAGGCATCATCGGGCCCAGCCCTGAACAACTCCAGGGAAGGGGGCACTCTCGACCTCCCTGGGCAACCTGTTCTAGGGTCTCACCACCCTCATTGCAAACAATTGCTTCCTAATATATAGTCTAAATCAGAAACATTTTTGACAGTTCAACATCACATGAACTGTCGGGAAACTGTTGTGAAAGGAACAGTGAGAGATTTTCGCTCGAGGAAGAAAACTGTGGAGAAGTTTAAACTACTTAACACAATGTCGGTTCAGATTTTAGGCTGCTCCTGTGCCTATACCTTAAAATATGTGATCCCTTCACTGCATGCTGATCACCTGTAGCACCTTCATTCCATGCAAAGTGCCTGTCTAAATGTGTATCTACTAGCTGGTGACCAGCAAGGTACCTTCTGTTCACATGGTCAGCAGAGCACACAAAGACAAACCTGACATTGCACTGGAAACCTACACGGCCCTCACGGTCACAAGCATAGCACAAAACACTGCGATTCAGTAAAAGCTTCAGTTACAGCAGAGTAACAGCAACAAAGCAAATAGCTTAATTCTTTGTATTACAAAGTAGAAAGCAAGTAAATGCATAGGCCAGGTTTCTGGCAAGCCAATGAGAAGAACCACAAGGCAGAAACCAAATACGATACCACAACTGGCTTAAGTTCCTTCGCTCTTGGTCTGGTGATTTCATGAATACTGGCCGCAAATCACACCATTTAGCAATTGCTCAAGTCTTGTAGCAACTAACAATTTAAGTCTTGGACGTAGTCCTTTGCAGCTGTATTTAGAGAAACTGTACTTGTTAAATAATTTGGATTCTTAGTACAAAGGAAACAACATTTTGTCTAAACAAAGTTACAAAGCCTATGTTTGAGTAAATTCAAGGTACATTTGGCATCACTGACACTCATGGGAGTTTTGCTAGGATGAACTGACAAGTTTTTCATCCATTATGCCTCACCATCCCACATAGTATTTTACTTGCTATTTCATACTAGAAGTTTCAAAAGCTTTAGCATGTTGATTCAAAATATACAATTGAGGGGACTAGCATCTAATTGAAAGATGGAAGCCCTTCTCCCTGCTGCTGCTGTTCACTGAATGGTTGAATATTGAAAATGCAGTTCTTGTACCATCAGCCTGTCATACGGTATACTTAAGCCATTTAAGATCATTTTACTGGTGTATTAAACATAACTAGTTCAAGTTCAGTTTTCCCTGTCACAAAAAACACAGAAAATGATCAGGGTAGTAACTGCTACAGCTACTTGCATCCAAGAGTATTTTCCAGTCAAAAGTTCAAGCACAACAAATTTCTGTTTCCTTGTTTTCAGCTGAATATTGTTCCAGTTTAGAAACCTGCTCTTTGTCTTCCTTCAGGGTTTGTCTCCAAGATTTTTAAACAGGTGCTTTATAAAAGAGTCCTGAGATAACACCTGAATCAAGTTTTATGGTTTCATGATAGCAAACATGGACAGGTGTGCATAAAACTGCTTGCAGGGCCTGTTAGAAGAATTGTCTTCCTGACATTTGTTAAAAATGAAACAGTGACTGCATGTTCTTTTTTAACTAAAGCTCCTCATCTTGTATAATCAACGATTCACGTTCTCTGCCAAAGACTGGGAAGGGAATTAATTCTCAGAGCAGCTCAGCAGTGAGTGCAACCATAGCATAACCTCTAATAATTTAGTAAGGGAACTTTCCGTTTGCAGTTAATTTTTATCAGATCATCTCCAAGCTGCTGAGAGCATGCCTCAGAGACAGGAAATAATAAGCACATGCCAAGACATGCAGTAGAAACAAGAACAACAAAATAAAAATCAATTTCCTGCCTCTTATTCTGCACTATAATGTCATTGGAGTAAGATTAGGGTCTTCAGTGATCAGTCAACTCATGTTTATGGAGTTTTAATGGGAAAAACTAAGTACACCTAACAATTTTGAGTCTATAGTTGTGTATCAAAGCCCATATTGCCACAAGATCTACAGAGGATTTTTGACCTATTATGTGTTTAAATATATATTAACATTCATAAATGTGAGATTCACCACAATGTGGTAATCCTCTGAAGAAGCCTTCCTATATAGTCCCCTTCTCTACAAAAATTACTTGAAATACTGCTTTCATTTCAGAAGGTTAAGGGACACAAAATTGCAAGTGTTCTTTCCAGTGCAAAAGGGAAGCCTTAAATACAGTTAGGATGAGCTGCAAGGCATCTCTTGACCAGCATTAAGGTATTTGGTCCTATATGCTAGCAATCATCGATTCCCATCAGTCTCACAGCAGGCCTGACTTGAATTCATCTTTTCTGCTCCTCTGCAATCTTTGCAGCTGAATTCTTCAGGAGAAAAAATGCTTGCAAACTAGTTTTGTATTCAAAAATTATCACAGAAGTGTCACCATTTTTGACAAGAAAGGATTTTAAAACTAACATGCACAAGAAAAGCTAGCTCCTGTACTGAAAGCTTCTTTTGCCAAGCTAAGTCAGTCATTATCTCTCTCTTCACATACCAGTTCTGCTCCACAGAGTGACGATTTTGACTGTACCCAAAACTCACAAGTTTGAGGTGGAAGAAGACTTGGATTGTCTCATTTCTCACAGCTTGCATCTCTTGCTATAGTCTTATACCATCCACTTCCCTATTTTCACTCAGCTTTCTGCATGAATTTTTCCCTTCAGCCACTTCCTCAGGCTCTCTGCTATCTAAACACAGTCCAATATGATAATCAGAAGCTGTAGATATGATAAAGAAACAATAGTTTCCATGGTTTTATGTAGTAGTTATGACTTGTCAGAGCAAAATGTTTCCCTGAACTCCTTTTGTTCCACAGACCAATGCTTAGCTCAGTTACCCAGATGGACAGTACTCACAGCCCAAGAGGAGATACCTGATGCTGCGCTGCCAGTAAAACCAGCAAAAACCCTGTGGGCCTTCTACAAACAGAAACCATCACAGGATAACCAAGAGAAACCATGCAAAAACACTTTGCACACCCCCACTTCCTATGTCACTATCAGTCCCATAACCTGAAGTCAGAATATTTTCCCTCCAGCTAACAAAAAACAATGCACAAGAACTCAGCCTTTAAATAAAACAAGAGCAATGCTATATATCTCTATTGTCTGTAGGTAATAGTGAATAAATTTTTAAAAAATGAAAATGGTTAATTAACTAATATTCTGATGCCTAGCTTGTGCTCTGCTACTACCTTGAGCCACCAAAATGCAGCCAATCCATCTCTAGTTTATTAATAGGTAATCTTTGCAATCCAGTCATCAGTATTTTTCTCTCTATGTTTTCAATGTAGCTGCTTCCATATTACGTGGTCTTTCTATTTTCAAAAGTTAAAATACTGAACACAGATAAAGAAGATGAAAAGCTCAACATGAGCCTGCAGTGTGCACATGCACCCCAGACAGCAACCGAGTCCTGGGCTGCATCAAGAACAGCATGGCCAGCAGGGCAAGGGAGGGCATTCTGTCCCTTTACTCTGCTCTCGTCAGACCCCATCTGGAGTACTGTGTGCAGTTCTGGAGCCCCCAGCACAGGAAGGACATGGAACTGTTGGAGCAGGTCCAGGGGAGGCCACGAAGATTATCAGAAAGCTGGAGCAGCTCTATAAGGACAGGTTACAAGAGCTGGGGGTCTTCAGCCTGGAGAAGAGAAGGCTTTAAGGAGACCTTATAGTAGCTTTCCAGGATCTGAATGGGGGCTACAGGAAGGCTGGGGAGGGACTATTGACAAGGTCTTGTAATGACAGGACAAGGGTCAATGGGTTTAAACTGGCAGAGGGAAGATTTAGATTGGAGGAGATCAGGAGGAAGTTCTTTACAGTGAGGGTGGTGAAACGCTTGAACAAGTTGCCCAAGGAGGTTGTGGATGCTCCCTCCCTGGAGGTGTTCAAGGCCACGTTAGATGAGGCCTTGAGTGACCTGTACTAGTGGAAGGTGTCCCTGCCTATGGCAGGGGGTTGGAACTAGATGATCTTTGAGGTCACTTCCAACCTTACCATTCTATGATTCTATGAAGTACTTGCAAATAAAGTAATATTATCAATAAAAAGAACAGGCACTTTTCTACCATCCTTTAATATGCTCGAGTAAACACCCAAAGTCAAGTATTCACCATGTTAAGATAATTCTAATTTTTTTCAAGTTAGCCTGAAGCCACTAGGGCTTCATGCATTTATTTGCACTTGTAGTAACCCTGCATTAACAATGTTGCAGTGTTGATTTAGCTCATTTTACTTCTGGAGGCAAGAGCATTAGATTGCTGTAAAGGGGAAAAATTAAAAAAACATTTAACAAAATCTTCTTTGTCACAGGATAAAGCACAGAATTGCATTCCCCCTATCTTGTGGCTGCAGTACGTGGCCTACGCCTGAGTGCTGTCTTGTAACAGGCCAGAAGAGAACTCATCTACAAGCTGAAACACTGTACAAAAATGCCTTTTAAAGGCCACACATGCACTACCTAAAAGGGAATCATGTCACTTAAGATTCTTGCTTATCCAACCCCTCTGGCCTAATTTATAGCCTTTGGCCAACATCTAAGAAGTTCAAGATTTGAAGATGACATGCTATAGTTACAAGCACAGAGACCAAGAACAGCATTTTTCCTACAGGTTCTCAAGACAGGTTTAATGCAGCCCTGAGACTCTTCTTACTGGAGAAGTTTTAATGATTAGTGGATCCACAAGAACTCCCTTAAGAGCAATCCTCTCTAACAAATAGCTAATGATAACTGAAACAAAATTCAGCACTGTATATCTTCAGTTATTATTCAGCTTTAGTTTCTCTCATCCATTCTAACTAGACTTGTTTGAAGCATGTAAGCCCTATTATTTACAAAACACCCCTCTCTAGAAACATGGAGCATTAGCAGGTACACTCCTAACCGAAGTACTGACTAAGAGGCAGCAAGAGTGAAAAATAAAAGCATGCAAGATACATAGGTCCCTCACCAAAAGGAGGACATCAAGGCCCTGGCACATGGCCAGAGAAGGGCAAAGCTGATGAGAAGTCTAAAGCACGAGGCCTTTGACAAGTAGCAGAGAGAAGTGGGGCCATTTAGGCTGGATAAAAAGAGGGACAGAGGAAATCTTAGCACTCTACAACTTCGTGAAAAGAGGCTGGACCCAACAGGCAGTCACCTCTCCCAAATAACAAGAAACTGCCTCAAGTTGCATCAAAGGATGTTTAGAAAGGTCTTTTAAAAAAAAGAAATTGTTCACTGAAAGTATTGCAAGGAACTGGAACAGGCTGCTCAGTAAAGTGGTAGAATCATCATCCCTGGAGATCTCTAAGATACACATACATGCACTGTGAGGGACATGATTTAGTGGTGACTTGATAGTGCTGTATTAATGGTTGGACTTGATGAACCTAAAGGTTTTCACCAGACAAAACTATTCTATACACCACTAACAATAGCAGCACAATGGTCACCGTTCAGACTTGGTAAATGAACCAAGCTTCAGGTAACTCACTGAATGTGTCAAAGCAAGCTTAGACCAGCCATTTGCTCCCCAGGAAGTATTATATAGCAGTTGTGAGATACATGGACAGAACTGCTACTACCCTTAATGAGGCGAGGTAGGAGATCTGTCCCAGTTTGAGGTCCCACAGCTGAAAGCAACAGGCATAATCAGTAGAGTTGCTAAACCTCCATCAACCAGAAACAATCAAACACAAGCCCATCACTTTATTAAAATTTAAGAGCAATGGGAAAACTCGTGTTTGGACTCTCCTCATAACTGCACACAATTTGTATGGTTACTGTGGAAGAACTCAGAAGGAAAACACACACTAGGAAAACATTGTTCCTTCAAAGCATCAATTACGCAGACAAGGATGAATATCTTGCCATGATCAGATATAGGTGATAATCTTACTGGGGTGAATTTTAAGTTCAGAACAGAAAGCAGCAGACTGCAGCCCTACTGCCAATCGAAGTAGTGCAGGTGCTTCTGCATTTTGTGGCAATTCCCACTGCAAAAGCACAAACTCAAGACTATTTCACCACTACCAACAGCTGTCACTGGAAAAGGCTCAGCTGGCAGCAAGCCAGCCACGCTCCAGTGAACCCTGTTTCCTTACAGTGCTATCAACAGTTGAGTGCATCACATCCTGAAAGCTGACCTGAGCTGTGCCACTGTACAGACATGACCCAGAACCAAGTGGAACCCACTTCAAAAAGCAGTGGGGCTCCCTCAGCATTCTTGAGGGCAACTCCCAACTCACCCCTATAAGATCACTCAGACGTCTCATCTTCTACCCTCACATTTGTCCAGAATAGAAATAAAAAATGCCCAAACCCATCACTCTATGCTCTATAGGACATTAGCAGAACACTAATCTTGCAGAAAATCCTTCAGACATACCTCAAGCATGCTAATATGCACCACAAGACAGCTGACACTGCCTTTTCAAAACATTAAGCAAAACAGTAGGGAAACTAACATTTAAACAATCGCCCTTCAATTCCGCAGTTTCAAATCTATATTCCTCCTTTTCCAAGGGCAGGAAAGCAAGATTACCGAAACTGATCTGTAAATAATCAAAAAGAACAGTTTGATCATCAAGGACAAACTGATTGATACAAATTAAGCAGTCAACACCAGCCTCCCTCCCTACATTCCTTCAAACCACTTCTCAGCTTGGCAGCTATGTCACACATAATGCAGAAAGTAACAGAGAATGATCACTTACAGGAAGAAAAGACTAGGACATTCTGAAGCCCCTTTTGGCTCAGCTACTGCAGAAGGCCTGATTTTACCTCATTCTGCTTTATCAGATAAAGTACAGGTTTATGCATCCAAGTACTGTGTACCATTCGATACATAGATATACCTTTGGAAGGGCATGGAGCAGATCTTATCTGCAATACTGAGGGTTTCACTGCCTGCACAAGCCACCAAAACACCTCTATAAAGCACTAATTCTGCCCAAGATGCTACCCCAGCATCATAATACAGTTCTAAGGATTGAGTGTTAAACTATGAACAATACATTATTGCACTATATCCTTACTATTCTGCTACTGTGATGGTTTGGGAGTTCCCCACCCCCACACACACTTTGTAAAATCACCCAGACTAGACTCAGCCGGCTGGAAGTTAAGGACTGAAGCCCTATTTACAGCTTAGCACAATGTACAAGCAGATTTATACAGGAATATTCACAGAAATATACAAGTTAAAGGTAATACAGAAACACAACTCCCCTCCCAGATCAGAGACCCCAGGAGGGGCTTCCAACCACCCTTCCACCTTCTCCCCACCCCTATACCTTACCCCAGGGTTTGGTTTATGCGCAAGACTAGTTTGGAGGATCAGCTAGGGGGGTTAGAAGGAAAGTGGTTAGTGAGGTTACTCGGCAAGAAGCTAGACAGACCAAGACTCACCAGGAGAGTGCCTTACCTATGTTTTGAGTTCTTGTCTTATACATCTCAGCAAGCCTATGAGTGAAGTAAACATCACCACTGTTTTCCTTTCACAGCCTATAATATAATTTTCTCTATTAAAATATTCCAATTAGTCTCAAACCAGTGCAGCTACTTTTGCCCTTTCTTCATGTGTGCTCAACAGAACAAACCACATATGAAAGAAGTAAGACATCAAGTTATAGACTATTCTCCTCATTCAGTTTTTTTAACATAAAAATCACACAAAGCGATTGACAAAGCACTTAGTAGGATGGGAAAGCCTGACTGCATGGTACCATTACAGAACACACCACATACCAACCCACATAATTCCCAGGCTCATGGGGGTTATGTGGCTTACTGTATTCATTAAAGCTTCACTAAAAATGTTAGTGGGACTGTTAATGGAACCATTCGAAAGAGAAAATGGGCGACCAATTCATCTTTACTAATTGCAATACACTTTCAGCTCTCTCATGCAGCAGCCAAATGCCTTGCAGAAAACCCAGCATCTTTGTAACTATCTGGTGTATAAGTAATACAATTAGACCATCATGTTCTTACTTAACTCATACACTACTTTTTGTAATGTAATACCTATTAACTATGCTGAAGCTTCACATAACGAAAGAACATGATTAATACTTGTTAATCACCAGAATATTTTGTCCCTCCTCTGTCCTCGTCAGCAATCCCAACACAGCAGAAAGGACACTCCACATGTATGAAGAGGACTGCACTGAAACCCAGTACTATAAGCATAACCCATGCTGAACCATTACTCTGCTCCAGCATAAGAAACAAGAGACACCATCCTCAGTGCAGAATGGACAACATGGAGTTGACTACTGACAGCAGGACAAAGAAAAAGACCCCAAGCTAAATATTTCAGAGCTCCAGGGGTAACAGGTTATGCAGAGTGATTCTGCTATCCTACATCACTATCACAACACAGATAGAGTATGCAGAGAAGTAATATATTCCTCAGAGATTCATTTTCTTGCACCAGCAGACACTTTCTTCCTTAGGACTCCTTAAAGCCAAAGTATCTATGCCGATGTAAGAAGTAACAGCTCTCCCACCACCCAGCAGTCCCCAGAGGACTTGGAGGCTAGATTGAAACTATTTTCCCAGGAAAAGAGTCTGGAAGTAAGGGTCTGGAACAGTGGGTGTCTGCATTTTAGATTTCTTCTATTTTGACCTAGAAAAGTAGCTCCTGTACTTCCAGCCTTGAGCATTATATATGGAATCCAGTGCAGAACCTCTTGTGGTACTTATCTCTGATTTGTGTCACCAAGGGCTACCAAAACAAGGCTAATAATGTTTAAGGCAGCTTAACAAAGACACATCTCTGCACAAAGCTCAGGACAAACTTGGGAGCTTAATAAAAATCCTCAGTGTATAATAAGTTTATTTTTGGTGTAATGGATGTATAAACAGGTTTCCAAAACAAAATTCAGCAGTGGTTCTATGTTTAACCAAGGACAAGAGAAAAGCTGCCATGACACACCTATGCCTGTCCCCTGCAAGAAAAGACCACCACTGGCAGATATGAGAGGCTTACAGGTTTTGTGGTATCAGCCAGTCTTATCTCTGCTCTACAGTCTCACTCAGAAGATCAGATCAGGGATGAGAGTAAAGCTTATTGAGATACAACCTCACATGGCTCCTTTCTTATCACTTTGAGTAACATTATATGAAAAACAATTACAGTTACTTTAACGTATTATTTATCCACCTGCTTCTATTATGCTGAAATCCTATACTAGAAGTATAGCTCGAGAAGTTTTTCCCAATAATATATTTTTATCAGAAA
>VWYK01036164.1:3146-15976 GCA_013399775.1 Semnornis frantzii
AAAAAAAAAAAGAAGGCAAAAAGCAAAGCAGTAAGCTCTTTGCCAAGAGATGTTATTGTAACCAGCACGTTTGCTTCCAACTGCAATTTGTGCTGAACTCATTTGGGAAAAAAATGTTAGTATTGTTGGAAAGTATTCATTGTAATGTCAGAAAGTACTGTGTGCAAGTCTGTGAGGACATCATGGTTTGTAGAAGCTTCCAGCAATGCGTTCTCCCTACCCTTTTCATGTTTTGGCTTTGCATTTCTAGGTTCGCTCTGGTGCGAATGTTCTGATTTGTGGGCCAAATGGCTGTGGCAAGAGCTCACTTTTCCGTGTTCTTGGTGAGGTAAAGCAGCTTTTCTAATTAAGGGGTGGAGAATGCAAAGTGCTGTTGGAACTGTGCTCTTAGTCGTGTATCAATGTTGTCTTGTTGCAGTTGTGGCCTTTGTTTGGTGGGCGTTTAACAAAACCTGTCAGAGGAAAGTTGTTCTACGTTCCTCAGGTGAGGCTGAGTACTTGGAACTGACAGTGGTGGTCTCTTTCTTCCTGTTTGAGCTATGTTTAAGAACATCTAACATACTTTTTAAATTCTATTTCAGAGACCATATATGACTCTTGGAACGCTCAGAGATCAAGTTATATATCCAGATACTTTAGAAGATCAGAGAAAGAAAGGTATTTCTGACCAGGTAATGACAATGAGCTCTTTAACCCTTTGTCTTGCTTAAAATGAGCAATGCTGCAGGCTTAAAAATGCTGGGACTACTATTGAAGGCTTTGCTTTTAGTGTTCCTCAGAGTTGATAGTACACTATAATAATGCATAACCCTCATCAGACCCCACCTGGAGTCCTGTGCTCCCAAGTGCTGGGCTGCAGCAAGAGCAGTGTGGGCAGCAGGGCAAGGGAGGGGATTCTGCCCCTTTGCTCTGTTCTCCTCAGACCCCAGCTGCAGTCCTGGGTGCAGTTCTGGAGCCCCCAGCAAAAGGAAGGACATGGAAGTGTTGGAGTGGGTCCAGAGGAGGCCACCAAGATGCTGAGAGGGCTACAGCAGCTGTGCTGTGAGGACAGGCTGAGAGAGTTGGGGCTTTGCAGCCTGGAGAAGAGAAGGCTTCCAGGAGACCTTAGAGTAGCCTTGCAGGATCTGAAGGGGACTGCAGGAAGGCTGGGGAGGGACTCTTGACAAGGTCTTGTAATGCCAGGACAAGGGGCAATGGGTTTGAACTGGCAGAGGGGCTTTGAAAAGATGTTCCCTTTGCCTAGCTGAAAGGACCATCTTTCTGTTTCTGTGAAAACAGACCTGACTTGCTTTTAACATTATTAACTGGTGGAATGAGCTCTTAGCCCAGATGGGTCTAAACTGGAAGAGGGGAGATTGAAAGTGGATGTTAGGAGGAAGCTGTTTGCAGTGAGGGTGGTGAGACACTGGCACAGGTTGCCCAGAGAGGTGTTCAAGACCAGGTTGGAGGAGGCCTTGAGTGACCTGTGCTAGTGGGAGGTGTCCCTGCCTATGGCAGGGGGTTGGAACTGGATGATCTTTGAGGTCCCTTCCAACCTTACCATTCTGTGATAACTATTGTCAGTCATCTTTTTGCTAAGGTCACTTCAGCTCTGTTTGACATTCCTGTTTCATTAAAAGGTGTTGAAGGAGTACTTGGATAATGTCCAGCTGGGTCAGATCTTGGAACGGGAAGGAGGCTGGGACAGTGTTCAGGACTGGATGGATGTACTCAGCGGGGGAGAAAAGCAGAGAATGGCAGTATGTCTCAGAAGCATAAATACCTAACAAACACAAATCTCATCTGAATTGTAAGCTGATTTTGTCTGCTAAATAGCAATACTTGGAAGAAAGTCCAAAAGTGTGGTATACCTGAACACCGAGAAAGTAACCTGAAATAGTGTCTGTTGTACTCAGTACTTCATAGGAAACATTGCCATTTTGCCAGGCCTTCCACTGAGATTGTATAAACACACACTAAAGTAACTGTTATTAGAATAATCAATAATGAAAGCTAATACACTGCTCTCAGATCTTCAGGTTTCATGGGGGCTAACCAGAAAAAAATGTCCATGCTGCAGTACATTTTTGGATGCTAATTCTTAGTTCACTTTCCAAGGCTGTGCATTGTTGGTTGCAGTTCTGTATCCACAGCAGCTCTCTGGTTTGTGTTCTAGATGGCAAGGTTATTCTATCACAAGCCCCAGTTTGCCATTCTTGACGAGTGCACCAGTGCTGTCAGCGTTGATGTGGAAGGCTACATTTACAGCCACTGCCGAAAGGTAAGCTTGCTCTTGCTTGGGATCACAGCTGTGCTAAGAGAAGGCTTCCAGCGTTAGAGGGTGTACTCTGCCTTCTGCAGAGCGCTATGACGACAGCTCAGAAGGGCATGCAGGGGCCCTTTGGCAGTCTTAGGATAACTTAGGTGTCCGTGTGGCCTCTGTCCATCAGGGAGCTCTCACTAACTGCCAAGTAACCTGACTTTGCCAGGTAAGCCCTTAGAAGGTCTGATTGGAGACAGTTAGATCTTCACTTAAAAAGCTTCTTCATCTGAGGCAGCAGAAGCAACAAGGCTGGAAATCAGTGTTGCTAGTCTGGGAAAGAGCAGGCTTGAAATGACAGTGTTGAGTAGCAGTACTCTCAGAACAGTAATGGAGCAAAGCTGTGCATCCACTGACCTACTGAGCAGAGCCTTTGGTAGTAGTCAGTTGACACCAGAGGAAGACTGTGAAAAACTGAACACTATTTCTTGAAATAGGTTTAACATCAGTGGCCTGAGCATTCTCTGATGGCTTTGCATAACCTCCTTACTCCCTAAGCTGCAATCTTCATTTGTACTTCTGCTTTGAAGTTGCTGCTGCCAAGTGGATAATGTGTGCTCCTGAAAAATGGAATCCCTGCTTCATCTGTCTCTGTAGATAGGAAAAAAAACATTAACTTATTTTATCTTCAGAGCCATTTTGCCCTTCAATTGGTGCTGTCACTAAGGACATAATTCACTGAGTTGCAAGGAAACAAAGGCAGTTCAGTCACTTTTAAGTTCTCACTTTTGGTTTATAATTCATTAATAGCTTTTGCAGTTTTGTATTTAGCTGTTAAAGCAAACTTAATTTAATCACCAGGTTTGTTGTTTTACCTGCTTCCTACTTTACCTAGTTCCTTTTATGTTTTGCCAAATCATTAGGAGCAAAAGAATGGTGGAATCAATAAAAACAGGATGGATTTACTGTTTTTAATTTACTGCAAAATCTTGCATTATGCCTACATCTGTATACTGTTAATAACAGACTCTAGAAGTTAATCTTCCTGAATTGAAGCTTTTCAGCTGCTGTCATGCTGGAAAAGAAAGCAGCTAACCTGTGAGGCAAAATCCCTTACTGTAGGCCTTCTGTTCCTGCAGGTTGGCATCACTCTCTTCACTGTCTCCCACAGAAAGTCCCTCTGGAAGCATCATGACGTAAGTAGCTGAAGCTTTTGCTAGACATACCTGTAAGCGGTGGTGGGGGAGTCGCCTTTTGACTTTCTCTCGGACTTTCTAACTCAGTGTATTCTCACCCTAGTAGGTCATGTTCTGTTGTTTTTGTGGGGGTTTTGTGGCGGGTTGGTTATTTTGTCAGCCTTTTTTTTTTAATGTCATAGCCTAGTTGCACTATTTACGCTTCTAACTGTGAAGGGAAAAGGAACCAAAAGTCCTTAAAAATGTATCTCAGAAACGTGAAAGGCTTGCTAGACATGTAAGTGGTATTTCATAGCCCCCCCAAAAAAAACTCCTTTGAACCAGAATCTATTAAACAGGGATGCTGAAAGCAAAATCATGGAATCATAGAATGGGAAGGTTGGAAGGGACCTCAAAGCTCGTCCAGTTCCAACCCCCTGCCATAGGCAGGGACACCTCCCACTAGTACAGGTCACTCAAGGCCTCCTCCAACCTGGCCTTGACCAACCTCCCTGGGCAACCTGTGCCAGTGTCTCACCACCCTCACTGCAAACAACTTCCTCCTAACAGCCACTTTCAGTCTCCCCTCTGCCACTTCAAACCCATAGCCCCTTGTCCTGGCATTATCAAATCTCCATGTTAATGTAGCTGTACTGTACATTAAAAGCCCTTTCTCTCTAGTAGATACATGCACTTCCTTTCTCCCAAGGGAAAATGTCATTGTTGTTATTACTCTTTATGGAGAAAGATCCCATGTGTGGGGAAAAATACTCAATTACTATGCAGGGTGAATGCATACCAGAAATTTATTGTCACAAACCCCAAGATGACTGTGGTAAGTGTGACTGCTAGCACACTGAGGATGAAATAAAACCAAAACCAAGCCAGGTGGACAACCAGTTCAACTGTTTTCCAGAGGCAACCAAATTTAATAAAATATGAGATGAGAGAACTTATTCCCTGGGTAGCTGAGTTTCAGCATTAAAACTGCTTGAGAATGGAATTTATTTAGGCAGTGACCTGTACTAGTGGGAGGTGTCCCTGCCTATGGTAGGGGGTTGGAACTAGATGATCCTTGAGGTCCCTTCCAACCTTCCCATTCTGTGATTTAGAGACCTGGTGGTTTTCAGGTGCTCAATAGCAGGTGTTCTTTTCTTTCAGTATTACTTGCATATGGATGGCAGAGGAAACTACGAGTTCAAGAAAATAACTGAAGACACAGTGGAGTTTGGGTCTTGAAGTCAGGAACTGCACTGCTACAGAGACTGCTGATGACGGGGAGTGTGTAGAGTGGCAGACATCATACAGTAAAACTACTTGGCTTGTTTTCTAAACAAATTAACTAGGATAACTCGGAACAAGCTGCTGAGCATTTACTTCTATGTAGGATATTGCTAATTGTGTATATGTTGGTTTAATTATTGATACGTACTAAGAATGTCCTTATTCTTGTGGTTTAAAAACCTGCCTAAATTAAATTGGGCTTAAATCAGTGTAACCTGATTCATCCTGGGATGCAAACCATTTGAAATCAGCTGATTTGACTTTTGTAGACCTTCCTTCCCTTCAGTGAAAAGCCCTGTTAAAATTAGGGTTGCTACCTCTCTTGCTCCTCTCTTGCTCCTGCAAAAGCAGTCTTGGATTTTTTGCTCTGTTCTATGCATATTTCTGAGTTCTCTCACATGGTGCAGGACGTTCTCCCATTTTCAGATCTGTGCCCTGTTTGGCAAAAGGTCCTTTTCCTTGACTAAGCCTTCTGCTGTAGCCAATGCACTCTTGCTGATAAAGGAGGGACTGGACCTAACAGGTAACACTAGCTTGCTAAAAGAATTAAGCTTGTTCTTTGTGTTTTGGCTTCCCTTTAACATCTGTCAGTCCATGTAATTCTCTCTGCTACTCAGCAATCACATTCTCTTCCCATTCAGCAAGAACTTCATCCACCCCCCCACACCCCAGCTACCCTTTTTCTGTCAGAGAAATACTATGGTACTGAAGAGTTGAGAAGAGGTTGAGGGATGAAAGGACTGACCAAAAATAAAAAGTGGGGGGGTAGGAAAGAAAAATGTTTCTTTTATCAAACCATCCTGTGGGTGGTTTCAGTTCTGAGGAAATGAATGGCTCTGACAGCTAGAAACAGAAAATGTGGGTCTAATCATTCTTGACATCAGTAGAGGTTGGGATGAACTAGGAAACATCAACCTGTGAAGCAGCACACTGACTGTCACTGCACACTGCAGTCCTGTGACACAGCACTTGCTCGCTCCGGGCTGCTCCTTTCCTCCCTCTTCAAAAACCCAGACCTCCTCACAGCTTTAGCTGCCATTTAGCTGAAAGCAGAAATGGGATTTCCTGCTTGCTCTCCCAGGCTGTAAAGCCTGAGTTGATGCTTTTTTCCTTTGCCTTTATTCTTTTCATCATGAGGTTTCTTGATTTCTGTGAGAAATTATTTCCCACTGATTCTCACTCATCTCTAGTCCCTGCTGGTTTTCTTCTTCTGGCTGCCAAATCTTGAGGAAGCCAAACTCTTGAGTTTACTGTAAATGTGGGGTTTTTTCTCCATACAGATGATTACTGTGGTTGCTGTCTGACTTTGGCAAGCATCAATGCAGCAAGGTGATCTTTGTGATCAGGGAATAGGAAGGCAGAACTCAACCGAATCACTGCTTAGGCTCGGAAAGACAAATTTACAATCCCTACAGTACAGTGAAGGTGTAGTAACTTTTTAGTGTTCCATTCAAGATACAATAGAGGAATGCACTACACGAAGGCATGCATAGGGTATGCAGTAAATCTGTTCTTTGTGCATCTTTTATCAAGGGTTTAGACTAAAACCAATCCACCTGTTTTATAAAATGGGTGTGCACTTGGATGCGCTGCTCTCTCTTCATTGTCACCCACTTGGATTGCCATCAGCATTCACCTGGAAATTGCTACCTGTCAATCTTTTTCCTTCTATTCTGGCCCATACCTGTCACTTGTACTATTGTTTTGTAGTACTCAAAGGCAAGCAGCTCAACTGTCTTGGTATGAAAGTCTTGTGACCGCAGCACATTCCCAGTGTATTCCCATCAATGAACATCAGAAAAAGCCTCTCTGAAGCATAGCACACTGAAGGGAACAAGGGACCTGAGTAGTACTTTGTGCTTGGGCCACAGGAGGGCAAATGGGCACCTCATTTTACAAGTTTTTTTTGCTGTTCAGTCAGATTCTCACATCAGCCCTGTGGTTGACAGGTAGCAGCATGCTCTGTGTGAGCTGGTAGTCCTCTTTTAAATGGTAACTGTGACCAGAGGCATGTCAAGAGAGTTCTTGTGGGTTTGACTTGGATTTTTTGTTGATTTTTTTTTTGTTTTTTAAGTTCTCAGCACAAATGTACCTTCCATTGGAAGGGATGTTTTAGCAGTCTTTAAGAGAGGCAAGGAAAAAACAACCTCCTAAATGAGACAGTTGCTCTTGCTCTTGTGACTAGGGCAGACTTTGCAGTGGAGTAGTGAACCTGAGACACATTAAAGTGTTTTTAACGCTGACAAGCAAAACCACATGCAGCACTTCTATAGCACCCCAGCAACTGGTCCCAAGGTACTTTACAATTCAATTGGTTGATAACAGTTTTGCATAATCTCAGATTGATTTTGAAATCTAAAACCAAAACAAAATACCAAACCCAGCTCCGTCATCGAGGAGGAGCAGGCTTGCCTTTAGATGCCAGGAACTCATTGAAACCGAGGATGCCGGTAGCTCCTTAGGGCGAGGACTTAGAGCTTCTAAAAATACTGGAAGGAAAGAAAAATATTCTTCTGCACTTGATTGTAAGAGGAGCTTACAAGGAAGGTATAAAACAGCACAGCCGTGTAGAAAGATCTTCTTAAAAGGCCTTAAAGTACTCTGAGATAGACTTGGCCTGATGATTGTCAGCCACCCTGATGAGAAACGTCCAAGTCTCAGCTCTGCTGCAGAGTTGCACTGTGATGCTGTATTTTGGCTCCTAGGTCTTTGTGATAGCACAGCTTGGAGGGTTGGGATTCTTAGTGAGTGCTGGTGCATGTTGTCTGTCTCAGGCTGTAGGTGCTTTGAAGATGGTACTGGTGACAGTCAGATGGCTGCATTTCAGCAGTGGTGGGAAACATTCCTGTGTGTACATACTGTAAAGTGCTTTGAAGGGGGAAATGGCGCTATACAAATGTAAGACATTAAGTGCCTCTGAAATAATAAATCTAAAGAGAAAATAAACCTGCATGGTTCCTGGTTCTTGGTGATGCCATCAGGAAAAAGAGCTGTGCCAGGAAGTATTAAATGTGTCCTTCACATTTGGAGCAGTGTGAAGCCTGTTCCTTGGTCAACTCCAGGCTGTCAGCTACCTGGTTCATTCCCAAGGCTTGGTTTCCATGGCTCAGCACAAATGCACATCGCCTGAATTCTTCCTGTAGTGGAACTTACTGTGTGCAGTTCTGGAGCCCCCAGCACAGGAAGGACATGGAACTATTGGAGCCAGACCAGAGGAGGTTACCAAGATGCTGAGAGGGCTGCAGCAGCTGTGCTGTGAGGACAGGCTGAGAGAGTTGTGGCTCTGCAACCTGGAGAAGAGAAGGCTTCCAGGAGAGCTTGGAGTAGCCTTCCAGGATCTGAAGAGGGCTCCAGGAAGGCCGAGGAGGGACTATTGACAAGGTCTTGGAATGGCAGGACAAGGGGAATGGGTTTGAAGTGTGAGAGGGGAGATTGAAAGTGGTTGTTAGGAGGAAGTTGTTTGCAGTGAGGGTGGTGAGACACTGGCACAGGTTGCCCAGGGAGGTTGTGGAGCACAGAATCACACAACGTGATCGAAGATCACATTGAGTACTTCTGTGCTCCACAACCTCCCTGGAGGTGTTCAAGGCCAGGTGGGAGGAGGCCTTGAGTGACCTGTGCTAGTGGGAGGTGTCCCTGCCTATGGCAGGGGGTTGGAACTGGATGATCCTTGAGGTCTCTTCCAACCTTACCATTCTATGCTTCTAAGTTTATTGGCTGGATGCAGTGCAGCTGTCTTGGGAGGAGGTTGGGTGGTTGGGTTTTCGCTTCACATGTTTTGGTTCCAGGCTCTTAGTGGTGCTCTGGATCCAGTCGTGGTTTCATTAACATCTTAAAGTTCAGCTGGAAGTCTAGAAGGGCTCTGCACATCACAGGCTCCTGCAATAGGTTTGGGTTTGTTTACATGTTCTGATGTTGTGTACATTCAGATATAAGCTGAAAATGGTTTAATCTTGAAATAGAAACATAGCCAAGCTGGAAACAACACTGAGGGTTCTATTAGACCCTTAGGAAAATGTTATTGTGAAAGCTGCTCAGCCAGCTTTGAACTGCTGCATCCTTTTTTTTTTTTTTTTTTTTTACCCTTGTAAGCAAAAGCAGAACCAGAGGAGAAGCAGCCTGGAACTTCATGGACAGAAGCTGTCTTAAGGGAGTAATGTGAAAACCCATGAGAGATTGAAAGCTTAAATAGAAATAATGTGCCTAAATATCTGGTGAAAATCCTTGGGGACTGACTTTGGAAACTAAAGCTGCTTTGCCAGTAATCCTGCAGGGAATGCAGCAGTGCAACAATAATCATCCAGCTGGCACTTCAAAATAGGAAAGAGGGGACCTTGGACACCACTTCTGTGGAATGCATCTTTCACAAGCCAGGCTTTGAAAGAACCACACTCCCTCTTGCACTAGTTAGGAACTCCACTTCTGGTGACCTTTGGCGTGTCCCAGCCATAAAGATGCAATACAAATGGTTTTAACAGCAAATCCTCTTGTGCCATAGTGCCTGGTCCCATTCCCCACTCTTTCTGTCCACAAAGCAACATCCTCATTCCCCAAGTGTCCCTGAACTTGGAAAACAAGTGACACCAATGTGTGATGCCACAGTCTAACCTACATCCACAAACTATGCCAAACCCTGAACCTAATCCCAAACACTAACCCCTAAGCCCTAACAAACATCCATGCAGGATGCCACACCCTGACCACCAACCCTGAACCTAATCCCAAACACTAACCCCTAAGCCCTAACAAACATCCATGCAGGATGCCACACCCTGACCACCAACCCTGAACCTAATCCCAAACACTAACCCCTAAGCCCATCCATGCAGGATGCCACACATAAACCTTACGCCAAACTCTTAAACCCTAACCTTAACATCTGACCCTAAGCCTATCCCCCTAATCCTACTCCGACTCTTAAATCTTAACCCTAACCTCCAATCCTTAACATTAACCCCAATCTCGAACCTTAACCTAACCTCCATCCCTTAACATTAAACCTAACCCTACCCACCCCTAACATCTAACCCTGACTCAAATAATGACAGGTTTTACTGGAAGAAATCACTCCTGAGGGAAACCTCCCTCTGAACTTCTCTTGTTCAGCTACAGTCAGAGGCAGGAGTTGCAGCAAAAGATGTTTCTTCGGGATCCTTTTGGGGGATTTTGTTGTAGGCTGTATGGGCTACACATGAGCCTGTACATGAAGAAGGGTGCTAGTAGTGGGAAAGGTGGAAGGAGGATATCTGTAGCACATGTGTCCTGGTGGTCACAGCCTGCTGCAGAGCACGGGAGAGCACAGACTGGCCAGTAAGGGCAGACAGCTTGGTGTGACAGTTTGTTTTCCCTGGTGGAAGGGACACCCTGCGTGAGAGAGCATCTGCCACGGTGAATAACACCACACCCGATGGCTGGGGAAAGACTTCCAGCTGGCAAGTTCCTGCTGCTGTCCTGTCTGGCAGCTGGTTCTGTTTCAGTTGTCCTGTCTCTCTCCAAGAGGAGCAGCAGGACTTCTCCCTCTCTCAGTAACACAGGCTGCAGCAAGTGTGCCACTACACAACCAGGAGGCTTCTCAGCTGATTCTTGGCTCTGCTGCTGTCGCAAGGCCTTGTGGTATACTGGAAGGGTCTGGAACTGTGTAACAAACACAGCCTGCAAGATAATCAGCATTACAAAACAGAACTGGGAAGATAACTTATCACAGCTACTTGTCTCTTAATGCAGAAACTCCTGAGTTGCCACATAAGCGAGGACCCAGGTCAAGCTTCTCATCAGAGTCTTAAAATTACATGCATCTAGCAGCAGCTTCTCACATAGCTGAGCCTGCTAGAACTAGATGAGGTAAGCTCCTTTTCTCCATAGCTGTCATACCTGTATTGATGAAGTCCTGTAAAGTTCCTTTCATGTAATGACAGTCACTTCATTGTCTGTGATGCTGTTCAGGCTGGCAGAAAGGCAGCAAACCAACATCAGCCTTCAATCGCTCACATGAAGAAGGTAGCTTTAAGCAGACCAGCATCAGCCTTTATTCACTCACATGAAGAAGAAGGTAGCTTTAAGCAGACCAGCATCAGCCTTTATTCACTCACATGAAGAAGGTAGCTTTAAGCAGACCAACATCAGCCTTTATTCACTCACATGAAGAAGGTAGCTTTAAGCAGACCAGCATCAGCCTTTATTCACTCACATGAAGAAGGTAGCTTTAAGCAGACCAGCATCAGCCTTTATTCACTCACATGAAGAAGGTAGCTTTAAGCAGACCAGCATCAGCCTTTATTCACTCACATGAAGAAGGTAGCTTTAAGCAGACCAGCATCAGCCTTTATTCACTCACATGAAGAAGGTAGCTTTAAGCAGACCAGCATCAGCCTTTATTCACTCACATGAAGAAGGTAGCTTTAAGCAGACCAGCATCAGCCTTTATTCACTCACATGAAGAAGGTAGCTTTAAGCAGACCAGCATCAGCCTTTATTCACTCACATGAAGAAGGTAGCTTTAAGCAGACCAGCATCAGCCTTTATTCACTCACATGAAGAAGGTAGCTTTAAGCAGACCAGCATCAGCCTTTATTCACTCACATGAAGAAGGTAGCTTTAAGCAGACCAGCATCAGCCTTTATTCACTCACATGAAGAAGGTAGCTTTAAGCAGACCAGCATCAGCCTTTATTCACTCACATGAAGAAGGTAGCTTTAAGCAGACCAGCATCAGCCTTTATTCACTCACATGAAGAAGGTAGCTTTAAGCAGACCAGCATCAGCCTTTATTCACTCACATGAAGAAGGTAGCTTTAAGCAGACCAGCATCAGCCTTTATTCACTCACATGAAGAAGGTAGCTTTAAGCAGACCAGTATCAGCCTTTATTCACTCACATGGATAAGAAGGTAGCTTTAAGCAGACCAGTATCAGCCTTTATTCACTCACATGGATAAGAAGGTAGCTTTAAGCAGACCAGTATCAGCCTTTATTCACCCACATGAAGAAGGTGTCTTTAAAGCAGGAGGATGGCAGTGACATGCAATGTTACTTGGTCGGTTGAACACCGAGGGAGCACAAGCACTGTGTTGGAAGTGTGCAAATGTTTTTATCCACTTGGAATAGCTGCAGACCCTTTCCTGCAAGAGATGGCAAGAAGCAAAGCGGCACAGGGCAGTCAGAAGCAGCAGCAGGAGTGGGCTCGCTAACAGAAAGCTGCTCAGGAGATGCGGCAGGAAAGGCAGCACGCGGGAGAAGCCTTTCCTTGCTCTCATCGTGCCCTGAGCCGCTGGCGCGGCGCTCATCGGTCCGCACGCTGCGTCAGCCGCCGTGTGTGTGTGCCGCAGGCAGGGTCCAGCCCTTCTGCCTAGTGATGCCTGTGTTCAACAGCTCCTGTGCCCCCCGATACGCGGAGAGTTAAATCTCTGCAGGAGGAGTTCGTGTGGGCTCGGTCCGCCCACCCGAGGGACCAGGCTTGCGGAAGGCTGCAGTAGAAAGCTTCTTTCGCAGCTGACTCCACAAACAACGAAAGCACTTTGAAATGGGGTCTCGGAACCCGGTTGCTCAGCATTGCTGGGTGACAACATCCTGCAGCTAGGGAACTGCGCGTCTCCAGCGCTCCACAACGCGCAGTAGTGGGCGCTCTTGCATTGAAGGCATTCGTTTGCAGTTCTATAGCTCTGCCCGATGGCTCGCTTGCTGTTCTTGCTTTCTTTTTCTTTCTCTCTCTTTCTTTCTCTCTCTCTCTCCCTTTTTCTTTCTTTCTCTCTCTCTCTCCCTTTTTCTTTCTTTCTCTCTCTCTCTCCCTTTTTCTTTCTTTCTCTCTCTCTCTCCCTTTTTCTTTCTTTCTCTCTCTCTCTCCCTTTTTCTTTCTTTCTCTCTCTCTCTCCCTTTTTCTTTCTTTCTCTCTCTCTCTCCCTTTTTCTTTCTTTCTCTTTCTCTCTTTCTTTCTCTCTTTCTCTTTTTCTTTTTTTCATTTTATTTTTCTTTCGTTTTTTTTCTTCCTCTTTATCTCTGTGTCTGTCCCTGTCTGTCTCTCTGCCCCTCTCTCTGCCCCTCTTTCTGCCTTTCTTCCTACCTCTCTCTCTCTGCCTCTCTGCCTCTCTCTCTCTGCCCCTCTGCCTCTCTCTCTCCCCCCTCCCTCTCTGCCCCCCCC
>VWYK01036164.1:16052-26302 GCA_013399775.1 Semnornis frantzii
TCTCTCTGCCCCTCTCTCTCTCTCTGCCCCCCTCTCTCTGCCCCTCTCTCTCTGCCTCTCTCTCTCTCTCTCTGCCTCTCTCTCTCTCTCTCTGCCCCTCTCTCTCTCTGCCTCCCTGTGTCTTCACTCTTTTTCCTTTTCCTTCAGTAAAAACAACCCACACAGTCAGAACAACCCAAAGCTCTCATTCTCAGTGAAGCATGATCTCCATTCAAAAACCCCAAGGCTCTGGTTCCTTGTGAGAAGGGCTGTGGAAACATGGAAAATCTGCTAAGCCTTGCTAACCCAGCTAAGGAAAACTAAGCCAGGTCTTTGCAGGGGGAAAAGCAACAATTCACTGATTCCATCCCCCGTTGTGAGCTGAGAAATCAAAACTCTAACAGCACTGCAGTGAGTCTTAGCAGGCTACTTCAGATTTGGATTTCCAGATCTTAAATACTTGAAGCATCTAAACAAAAAAATAGTTTTAAAATTGCCTCTGAAACTCTGCGTTTTGAGGGGAGTCTCTGAGGCATGTTTGCTGCTGCCAGCCCAGGACATTATTTGGGTATCTATGAGAAGTTAAGGAATAAGACACAGTTGAACTCAATGATCTCCAAGGTCTTCTCCAACTCAAATGATACTGTGGTTCTAACACTGCAACATCATTCTACGTAGCTTACAACAACCGGCTGCATGCCTGAGTTTAATAAATGCTGTGCTGAAGTTGTTTGCAGTGAGGGTGGTGAGACACTGGCACAGGTTGCTCAGGGAGGTTGTGGCTGCTCGCTCCCTGGAGGGGTTCAAGGCCAGGTTGGATGAGGCCTGGAGTGACCTGTGCTAGTGGGAGGTGTCCCTGCCTATGGCAGGGGCTTGGAACCGGATGATCTTTGTGGTCCCTTCCAACTTTACCATTCTATGATTCTATGGTAATGGCTTCCCTTTGGCTGCAGGCCCCCACAGGAGGCAGAGGGTCTGGCCAGGCGGCTAGCACGGCCCCGGGGCTGGCAGGAGGAAACGAGCGGGCAGCTGACTGCCTCTGAAACACAGCTGTGGGCAATAAACTGACCCGAGGCTCACATCCTCCCGGGGGGAAGGGCCAGGCCTGGGCTGGGCTTAACTCAGCACACTGCTGGATGGAGCTTAGGAGGCAGGATGGAAGCAGTGGGGACAGCTTTGGAATGTTTTTGAACGCAGTCCCAGAAGCTGTTGTGTCCCTCCTCTGCGCAAGGCTCTTGCACCAGCAGGAAATGCAGACAGCATTTCTTTCACAGCATTCAGTGAATAGGTTGGGGGTTTGGAGAGGAATAGAAGTGGATTTCTCTCTTCTGTGAAAAAAAAAGGAATTAAAGAACAATGAAAACTTCCTTGTTCACAGGAGCCTTAAAATCCAAGCAAAGAAGGTATCTATGATGCACCAGGGGTGAAAAACATAAATTACAATCCAGTAAAAATTGGTAGATTTGGATATTAATTTTGTGTTACCTTTCATAAATTCAGTGGATGTATTAAGGCACATTAAAGCTTTGAAATTTATAGCAAATTTGTGCCAATGCAAGATGCTTTATTTTGGGTTCTCCTCTTATTTCTCAGTGTCTGTTCCCATCAGTAGCAGCAGCAGCAACTGCCAGCAGCAACTGCAGTTCTCATCTCTAGGGCAAGCCCCATAATTATAGAATCATGGAATGGTAAGGTTGGAAGGGACCTCAAAGATCATCCAGTTCCAAATAGGCAGGGACACCTCCCACTAGTACAGGTCACTCAAGGCCTCATCCAAGCTGGCCTTGAACACCTCCAGGGAGGTTGTGGAGCACAGAATCACCCAATGAGATCTTCGATCACATTGGATGATTCTGTCATCCTTGACCTCCCTGGGCAACCTGTGCCAGTGTCTCACCACCCTCACTGCAAACAACTTCCTCCTAACATCCACTTTCAATCTCCCCTCTGACACTTCAAACCCATTCCCCTTGTCCTGGCATTCCAAGACCTTGTCAATAGTCCCTCCCCAGCCTTCCTGGAGCCCCCTTCAGATCCTGGAAGGCTACTCCAAGCTCTCCTGGAAGCCTTCTCTTCTCCAGGCTGCAGAGCCCCAACTCTCTCAGCCTGTCCTCACAGCAGAGCTGCTGCAGCCCTCTCAGCATCTTGGTGGCCCTCATCTGGACTCTCTCCAACACTTCCATGTCCTTCCTGTGCAGGGGGCCTCCAGAACTGCACACAGGACTGCAGGTGGGGTCTGAGGAGAGCAGAGTAATGCCCTCAGCATCAGTGCCACAGGTGCATGGGCACCACTGTGGATGTGCCAATGTGGTACCTCTAAGGAAATGCTTGATGTGCTTTGCTGTGGGCTGAAAAAACCCCTCACAAGGAGTGGTGACTGAAACACAGCCTGGGCTTTTCCAAACCTTTCATCAACTAGTGAAATGTGGCTTTTTGTGTTTTCCCCCTTAGGTAGCAGGTGCTCTGGTACACTGTTTTGCAGGGTCTCACTTAGACTTCTGGCAGCTTCTCCATGCTGCTGTCACAAGATATATTTCCCAGAAGTACTTTTAATGTAGTCCTGGAATGAATTCTGTACTTCATTAAAAAAAGAAAAGAAAAGAAAATCTTCCTTTCCCAGTCACCTTTATTTCATTAGAAAAGTGTAAATTACCATCATAAATACAGCTCTCACCAGTATAAAAATTAATTTGCATTTCTAAAATAAATATTAAAATAGTCAAAGCAGTAAGTACCTCCAAATCCCATCACCAAGGTAAACTGTTCATTTGCCCAGCATTTGATTAAAATGCAGCAAACACTGCTGCCCACTCAGTGCTTGCATGGAGTGAGTTACTACTAACTCAAAACCTGCCAAGTCTTTGCTCTTAGCTTTCTTGGAACCATCAGACTACTTAGCTCAACATAACTCTAAGTGTAGTGTAATCTGGATATGCTTTCCAGACAGATAGCAGCTACCTACTTCAAGAGTGTTCCTTCTAGGTCACCAGCACAGTGGTTTCAGTTCATTTACCCTTTGTTGTCTCTAACCAAGTAGGAATGGCCCAAGTTAATTTTATCCAAGGCAAAATACATAGAATCATAGAGTCATAGAATGGGAAGGTTGGAAGGGACCTCAAGGATCATTCAGTTCCAACCCCCTGCCATAGGCAGGGACACCTCCCACTAGTACAGGTCACTCAAGGCCTCATCCAACCTGGCCTTGAACACCTCCAGGGAGGGAGCAGCCACAACCTCCCTGGGCAACCTGTGCCAGTGTCTCACCACCCTCACCATAAAGAACTTCCTCTTAACATCCAGTTTCAATCTCCCCTCTTCCAGTTTAGACCCATCTGGGCTAACAGCTCATTCCACCAGTTAATAATTTTAAAAGCTAGTCAGGTTTGTTTCACAGAAACAGAAAGATGGTCCTTTTAGCTAGGCAAAGGGCACATCTTTTAAAAGTAGTGGTTTTGTCCCCTCACGAGTACCACAACCTTCTGGCTCAGAAAGGCCATGCTTGCAGAACACCTGTACCTTGTCAAGTCAAAGTCATCTAGTTCAGAATCCAGTTGCTGGCAGGAGAGTAGAAGGCTCTTGGGAAGAGGGCATGAGCAGGGTTAGGCTGTTGTAAGGTCAGCAGGATACTCTTCCAGCCTTTGGCCACCAGTAACACAGGGGTTTCCCAACACTTGGAATTTCCATCTGTGAACCCACATAAAGTTCGGGCTTCAAAATTCCTGTATCAAAGAGGCTAAAGGATCCCACCCAGTTTGGTAATTTATGGGATTTGTTGGTGGCTTTTGTTGTTTGGGTGTCTTTCTGCTGTGGAGCTGGCACTGTTATCCACAGTAAGCTTCCCTCAGGCAGTGTTATTAAGAGGTTCCTTTTCTCTTGCAGCTTTTGCTTTCTTGCATTTACACAGGATCACCGACAGGACCACAGTGAGAATGATGAAAGCAATTGCTACCACTGCTATGATGATGAAGACTTCTGCTCTGTATTCTGTTCAGGAGAGGAGAAAAAATTCACAATTGCATTATCACAACTCATAATGATGTTACGAATTCACAGTCTGCCAGAACCCACTCCACTCCCATGAAGAATGCCTTCTGTGGCTTACAGTACCACAGAAGTGGAGTGACCGCTTTGGTGTCAACTGACTTTGTCTCAACGTGCATTTGCTGGGCTATGGTGAAAGTTGGTTCCCTCCAGTTTCTGACTGAGCTTGTGCAGTGCACACTGCCACCACGAGAGTGAGTTAAACCATTCTCCTTACTCCTGGCATTGCTGCTTTGAAACGAAGCCCAAGCGGAAATTTATTCTAGATTAGAAGCTACGAAACACCCACAGAGATCTCTGTTCAAGTTATAACTGACCAGAATTTGACTGTTGTGATAAACGAACCCAAACATAGATAAGAAAGTTCACTTGAGAGAATGAATTGCCCAGTCCTAGAAGGCTTTTCTACTCTGAGTGTGGATGTCCTTATCTGCTGGTGAAGAAAGGCACTGCAATGGGATGTTACTGAATGCACAGTGATGACTTTAGCCTGGATAAGGAGCTTCTCAGATTTTTGTCATGCAGTGCACTGGCTGATTCACTGACCACCCTCCAGCCTATTTACTGGTGAGCATGTTTCTCTGACAACCTCTAGCCTTGTGATAGAACACTAAACAAAGTCCTACTCTCACCACCTGCTTTTGAGAAAACAGCTGAAGCTCAGCTCAAAGTAGGGGTCCAGGGAAATGCCTGTTAGGCAGGGCTCTGGCACTCCTGTTTCACAGCTAATCCTTCCAGCACTTACTATGGAACCTGCTATTGGAATCACCTGGCAAAAATCATCAGAACACACAAAAAAAACCCAAAACCCAGTGCTGTAGGCTAGTGATGAGATCTGAAGCCTAAGTGGCAGCCATCAACTCAGACACTAAAACTAATGCACTAAGAGGCCTAGCTGCAAATTTCTTGTTGCAAATTGTGAGGTTCCTGGAGAGGATCAGAATGACGCCTAGAGTGCAGGGGTAGCACTTTCCTTTCAGGAGCAGGAGGCAGTTATAAGCATTTTCGAGGCTGAGAAATTTTTGCATTGAATTAAGGTGATAGAGTGCAAATGTTTGAGGTTATGAAACTAACTAAAGCAGGCTCCAGGAGCCAAACATGGTGCACATGTTACGTGGGAGTTTCCACCTTCAGTCCCATCACTTAGCAAAGTTTATTTTAGAACCTGGGTGTCACAATTTAAAGAGGTATAAAACCCCACTGAGAACTGAAGTGTCCCTTTGTCAGCATGCCGAAGGCTGCAGGACAGACATAAGCAGGTACCTACCATCCAGGGTATTCCTTGCCACGCTGGTACAGAGCACCAGGCTCTCCTGGCCGTCTCGGTTCTCTCGGCGGGAGGGAACGATGCCCTGGATGTAGAAGCAGTAGTTGTTTGTGCTGTCCACGCTCACTTCAAATGTGTGGCTTCTGGAGGTTTCAGCTTTCTGGGAAGGAAAACCAGAGAGATGTCAGCAGAGTGTTCTTTGCAGAAGCGTTGGCACTGGAAGGCAGCAGGTAAAGCATGCTGCTATCCTGGAGCTGTGCAACACGGCAGAAGCAGAGCTGGACCTCACCTTGCCAGAGCTTTGATCTTTCCAGTAATAGAGTTTGTATTCCAGGTCCTGCTGGAAAATATCCCGAACACTTAGGAAGCTTCCATTAGGGAATGCGTATGGCGTCAGTGGATCCTCGAACACGATGTTCAGTCTGGAACCTTTCTGCGTGTAATTCCGTATCTCTGGCTTTCCTACAACAGCTAAGCAGCAACGTTAGAATGAAGATCTGCCATCATCCTTTCTACACCTCCTACCCACTGCCCTCCTCCCTACCAGTCCTACACCAACATCCTCCCCCTACCCACTGCCCTCCTCAGATCTATGTAAAGGTGACAATCCTGCATTAGTAAGAAGTATCTTTGTCTGCACAATGTTAATAAAGTGCTCTCTTCCCTGCAGTGAGAAATGAATGGTAACTGCAGTCTTACTCCCTGTGACAGAGACAGCTTTATGCCTGAATGTCTCAGATACGACTGTGGCTATTGTGAGAATGGACAGTAAGACCCTTTAGGCCCAGTCTAAGCCTTATGTCACAGAATCACAGAAGAGACCTCTGACCTCATCCAGCCCAACCTTCCACCCAGCACTGCAGGCTCAACACCAAACCATGGCCCTAAGCAGCAGCCCCACAGGCTAATCAAACACCTCCAGGGATGGGGACTGCAGCACTGCCCTGGGCAGACCATTCCAATGGCTGAGAACCCTCTCTGGCAAGAAAGAGTTCCTAGCATTCAGCCTGAACCTCCCCTGGGGCAGCCTGGAACCATTTCCTCTGCTCCTGTCCCTTGGCACCAAGCAGCAGAGGCTGCTCCCTCCTTGCTCCAACCTCCCTGCAAGCAGCTGCAGAGAGCAATGAGCTCTGCCCTCAGGCTCCTCTGCTGCAGCCTGCATACCCCCAGCTCCCTCAGCCCCTCCTCACCCCCAGCTGCTCCAGGCCCTTCTCCAGCCTCACTGCCCTGCTCTGGACAGGCTGCAGCTGCTTGAGGTCCTTCCTGGAGTGAGGGCTCAGAGCTGAACACAGCACTTGAGCTGTGGCCTCCCCAGTGCTGAGCATAAGGGGATGATCCCCTCCTGTCCCTGCTGCCCACCCTGCTCCTAACCCAAGCCAGGATGCCAGTGGCTTGCTTGCCCACCTAGGAAGTTATCTTGAGAGGAAGTTTAAGATAAAATATAATTGGCAATCCTACTTACTCTGATTATAGGGTGTAAATTTGTCAGAGACTGCAAAGGGTGGTTCTTCAAAGCTGTCCATCACGACAGGTGTCACCGACAGTATGTGTGCTGTGTAGGTCTCCTTCACATTCCTGACAGCATCGGTGACATCGCACTCCGTTTCTGTGGTCCGTATGCACTTCCTTCTGGTGTTAGATGTCTGCCTGAAAAGAGCAGGAAAGATGTGACTCTCCAAGCTGACCTTACAGCTTTAGGTAAGTTTTTCCCCCTGAACTGTACAGGTTTCCTTCACCCAGTGGAAGTCTTGCAGGTGCACTACACTGAAAAGGAGAACAAAAAAAACCCAACCCCACTGTCCTGTGCATCTGTATTTCACACTTCAAAGTAGCATCAAATATGAGCCATATTAATTATAGAAATATGCTACTGGATACATACATGAATTAAAAGTCTATCTTTTATATGACCTGAACAAAAAAACCATAACTAGTTCTGATTTTGGACTACTCCGCAGCTGACTCCAGCACAGGAAATTCCATCTGTGGTCCTGCTTTGCAGGGGAGTTGGACTCGATTATCTCTGGAGGTAACTTCCAACCCCTAACATGCTGTGATTACTAAAAAAAACAGAAGATATGTAAGTCACTTTTAAGGTGTTATCCCTGTTGCCTTAAGAGACATCTGTTGTAGTAGGAAGCTCTGTTGACACCAGTGCTAACTGTTGGAATGTGACAACATCTCCTCACTCATGTCCCCTATGTTTGCATCTACACAGGTGCAAATGTCACTAAAAAGAAGACAGTAGCAGAATTGCAATTAAAAAGTCTTTACAAACAGCTCGACCCATGCACTTTAGAGTTTTAAATGACAGAATGCAGGTCCACTGGCTTGAGAAATCATGGTGAAATAAGGAGAAAGCTGTCAGCTCCCAATTTTACTCCCTAAGAAGAAGGAATGGCAATACAGATTAGGCTACCACTTCAATTGCTTTCCCTGTTCTTTGCTGCTGACCTAGTGTGATCTCAGCTGAAAGAACAAGAGTGCCAACTGTCTGATAGTTAACAAATGAGTTTTCCTCCAAGCTTTAGTTAAGTCATTTGAGCTCCCTTCTATTTTTTTTTTTTAATGATATCACAGCTCGGTTAGTGTCCTAGAGATGCCTTAAAAAGGGACAAGACATAGGATCTTTGTGATCAAACAAATGTACCCTATAAATGCACACAGAAGAGAAAGCAAAGGCTGCAGCACCCTTCATTCATAAGAGCAACTTGTCTCTAAAGCAATGCCTGCATATCAGAACTCTGCCTGATTCTGCACTGAATCTGGGGTAAACATTTCATTTTTTTGCAAGCACAAATGGCTGAATTTTAATAGAATTTGTTCTGCTAGCTGTGGGCTGTGAAGTCTTGTGAATTTTACATCAGGCCACTGCACTGCTGTGTCATCCACCAGTCATGACAGAGCTGTCATTCTGCAGACAGAAGAGACTACAGTCCCACATTTTCATTAACACGCAGAACTGATGGTGCAGCTCCCCTTTGGGGCATGTTTAATAATGGGCTAGGAATTAATACAAGAGCTGAGAACAGCAAAGATTTATTACTGAACCTCATGGAAATGTTTGTGCAGTACACTCCATATAAGGTAGATCCCTTTTATGTGCACAGTTTCATATCTTACATAAAACATGATGACAGAGGAAGTCTTGGAGAGGTAGATGAACAAAGGTAGTTTTATTATTACCTAGTGAGGCAAATTACTCACTTAACTGTGATTCACTGACTATATTTAATAGACTCATGTTTATCAGACACCTCCCAAGACTAAAAATGAAAGACTCAGCCCAGACACCCTGAAAGAGACAGAAAGGTGAAGGTCTATCTTAAATGTGGTATGTCAGACCAAGTGCTAATTTCCTCAGTGTGCTGGCCTAGAGCTCCAGTGGCCTGCACTGAGCCCCAGAACTAAAACACTGATCTAAAGCTTGACCAGAAGCAAAACCTGAAGCCTGACTCAGGTATTCTTACAGATGGAAGCACTGATCTAAAGCTTGACTCTTCTTTTTTGAAGCAGGCAAAACCAGAAGCCTGACCCAGGTATTCTTACAGATGGATATAAAGAAGGGTTAACAGCTGAGCTCTTCATTCTCCTGAACCCTTGCCTGTAGAGTCCCGTTGCCTCCAGCCTGTTTGCACCTGCTGCCACTGCCACTCGTGGTGCTGCCTACTTACCCGTGTATTTCTACCGTATAGAAGTAACCTGATGGTTTCGGTTGCCACTGCAGAATGGTTTTAAAATTGATTGAAGACCAAGTTACATTAACTGCTGTCGGTAGCTCTGGATTGCCTTTAAATACAGGAAAGAAAAGAGTGCCATCAGTCACATTGCACGCAATCGCCCGTTCCCCGCAGTCACGGCTTGGCTGAACAGAACAGTCGCTGTTAAATGCTGCCTGGGAACGTTCTTTTGGGGGAAGGGTCGCTGTCCTGCCCTCTGGGCTCATACTCTTCTTACTAAAGGAATGCGTCCTGGCAGACGTGAAAAATAAGAGAAGAAAATTCGTTTCCCTCTTGTAACTCTAGGTTGCTGAGCTGAATTATTTGTCTAACGCTTCATTTCTGATCCAAGACCTCCGAAGAAGCTTTGAGATACTCGTGAGAAGGTCCAAGGCGGTGTGGTACAGACTGGTCCTTGGCCACCGGAGGCATTTGTTCTGAAGGACTGGTGGTGGCTCGGACGCGCTCACCGGAGCGGGGACATCGCCGTGACCCGGCAGAGGCTGCCGCAGCTTCGGGGAACTGCCCAGAGGAAGCGGGAGCGGAAAGCCCCGCACGAGCGCTGTGCCCGCTGGAAGTCGAGCGTTTCGCTGAGCCCTATCCCAGTCCTTTCCTAAGTGCCACCTTCTCTGCCCCTCCCCGGTGCCCACTCTCCCCAGTGCCCAAGCTTGGCACCGGGGACAATGGAAAGCGATCCCGCGGATGCCTCCTCGCTACCGTGCGGGAGCCGACGCGCAGAGCCTGCCCCTGCTCCCCGGCTCTGACGCAGATGTCGCCAGGAAGGATCCCACCTAGATGCAGCCCACCCTTGGCGGCCCCCGAGCGCGCCGCCGTCCGGACGCCACCGCGGGGTCGCTCCAGATCGGGATGCGGCGAGCGCCGCTCTCCCGCCGCGGCGGCAGCGGATCCTTCCCTGGCGGCCCGGGGCTCCACTTCCGCAGGGTCCGGCGCCTGTCAGAGGGGCCGGTCCCCGCCGCCAACCCAGCCCACCCCAGACAGCCGCCCTCCGGTGGGCCCTCCCGTCGCTACCCACCGGCGGCAGCCAGACGCCAGAGCAGGGCACTCAGCAGCAGGGCGCTCCGCGGCAGGACGCGCCCTCCGGCGGCCAAGGGCAGCATCCTCGGGGGACCGATCCAGCGGTTTCCAGTCAAGCGGATCGCGGTGAGCTGCCGACGGGACGGGAGCCGCCGTCTTATATGTGTGGGAGGAGAGGCGGAGAGAGCGGCGAGGAGGGCGGTGGGAGC
>VWYK01036186.1:0-10999 GCA_013399775.1 Semnornis frantzii
AGCACTGAAATAATGAAAGCGTCCATTTTATTCTAAATGCACCAGGAATTATTTTGGAGGTGTTTTCAGGTGGATAGTTTGGTTATAATCCACAATAGGAGTGGTTGAGAGAAGAACACTATCAATCTGCTGTCTTTTGCTTGGGCAAAAGTCAAGTTCAGTACAAAAAATGATGCAGTCACAACAGTTTGTGACTGTATTATATTCAACACTGGGGTTTTACCTTCTACTGTAGCATAATAGTGTTTGTAACTGTTCATCTCAGCAAGATTCTCACATAAACTAATAGCTTGTCTTCCAGCTCTGAGCTTGATGGGGAGGAAAATGGAGCATTTGTAACAGTCTTAAGAATGTTTGTGTAAGAGTCCATACCCAGGGCTTGCTGCAATTGATACATGTGTGGTTAGAGTTTTGCTTTCTTTTGTTGCTACTGCTTCTTGCACTTTTGTTTCAGACAGTGATGATTCTGGTATGTACAGGGTTTGGTTTATTTTTATTGCAGTGATGTCTTTGGATATCACTGCAGTGTATAGTGGTGTGTTTCTGTGTGTATTTTTATGTCAGCCCAGGCGTTTGAACTCATAGTGGCATGCAGAAAACAGCTGTGATGTGCAGCTCTTTAGGTGTTAAGGCAATGCACACCTTATCCACAGTTTTAATGTTCAATACAGACATTGATACAATTAGTTTGCATTGATTGATACTGTATGCTTCATTATTAAACAGAAAACATGTTTCAGACCTTCCAGACTCTCATTACATTTGCTATGTATTTTTGTTGCAGCCATTGTAGGGATGGAGTAATGAATTGTGATAACAACATAATAGGTGAGTGAAGAGTCAGGGTGGGGGGAAGTTACTTGAGTTCTAATGAATAAATATACTCTAATCTTTCTGTAATACATACAAACAACTTACAGAAGGGGATCCATTGTTTAGGAATTATGTATTTATGTGATAGAAAGCAAGGCTGGTGCAGAGGAGTAACATAACTGTTAAATCTGAGCAAGTTTTTACCCCAATGCTTTAAAAGAGTGGGTTTTTGAGCTTGCTAATGTAAACAAGTTTAGCTGCATGACAAACAGCAAGAACAAACCCCAGAACAAACAAACAAGTGAAACAGGAAGCAAACAAACTCGCTTAAAACACTGCCACCACTTCGAACCTTTCTGTGGCAGGTACACAGTACGCTCCCCAGGACCCAGAAGCAATTGCCACAGAGTTGTTTTGGTAGTTGGTGTCTCCAGCACAGAATGTTCCAGTCAGCTTCCAGACTTTTTTTTTTTTCCCCTCCCCTCCTTTGTAGATTTCAGTTTCTCTGTTGATAGCATTTTGCATTTCTGGGTTGGAGGGCTGATTCCTGCCTGTTTATCAATTACTGAAGGAATAAATTCATTTCACTATGCTGTATGAGATTGATAGGGGCTCTCTGAAGCTAGCTGTGCTTAGGAGAGATGGTCAGTTGGATGTTACTGGAAGCTACACTTCTGTGTTGCATGTTGTCAGACTAATCCTATTGTGAACCTTTATGGAATGCAAAATTTCAGGTGTAAAGACCAATGTGCTTATGAATTTTTTTCCCCCAGCACACAGCTGCCCAGCTGGACAGATTTATATTAACTGCAGTAATCTCATAGTCGATCCTGAACTCAGCAGAGAGCGAACTTGTGAAAATCAGCTGCTAAACCTCACTTTGCCAGCACACCTTCCCTGTGTTTCAGGCTGTGTCTGCCCACCTGGGTGAGTACAGACAGATTTTCATCTTTTGGAACACAGACATACTCATTAGCAACTGAGTAATTCTGCTGAAGGCATACCACATTTCTACTTGGCGAATGTGAGGTGTGAGCATCCGTGTTGATATGGGCCATTGAAGGTGTAAGAAATGATAAGCTAAGAGCTAAGTGGAGACAAAGGTCTCATGTCTCACAATTATCAAAGCAACATAACAGAAATATAGGAAGGGCATTGAAATAGTTTGATCCAATCCCTGTACTACAGCAGAATTGTTTACCTAGATAATTTTCCCCCCTCTTGATATCTGACCTCTTATTTGAACATTTTACTGAGAGGCTTGTTTCTAAATGCTTAAGGGTGATTTTTAGTATTGTCTCCAAATCACAGGCTTTTATGCTGAAAATGCATTTGTATCTGTTTTGATTACTTACTGGTTTCATAAGATCTAGGAGAAGATAGAAAACTGAAAGCTGTAGTATACTATGGTTGTAATGAAGTTTTGTAACTGAGAAAGGAATCTCATGCCAGGTTTTCCTTCAAAAATTTCTAAGTAATCACCCTATCTCTGAAGTGATGCACTGTGTCAAATAACAGGTAAGGAGCTTAAACACATTCCTGGAAGATTTTCTTGAAGTCATCACTTTCTAATTTACAGAAAGAAAACAATGAGTTTTGTTGTCTTAACTGTGGCAAATCTAATAATAGGTTAAGAATGCAATTAATTTTCAAGTATTTTTAGAAAACTAACTTTTATTAGAAGTAATTACATCGACTGCTTCATGTTTTAAAATATATCTCAGATGACCAATTGCTGTCCTTTTGGCAATTTGGTTTAGTATCATTCTTCAAAAGACCTACAACTCTTCAATTTAAGAGGCAAAGCTCAGAATTTGCTATTATTAGCACGAAAACACAAGTGGTGGTCTGTTCATACCTCTCTGTATAGCTCTGCTAAATATTTTTCATGTTTTCCTTTTTCTTGTTTAGACAGAATTTTGCAGAGGTGTTTGAAAGATTTACTCTTTTCCAGATAGATAAGGATTTACAGCCCCATGGTGACACCATCACAGCTATGCTCTCTGCTGTGCAATTCTGTTAAAGACTTTGTCAATGTTCTTCTATTTGGGTGCTTCAAGAACTCAGACTTATTGACAATTAGGGGTTATGTTGGGTTTTTTTGTTATGCCTTACATGATTTTTAGCACTGAATTCTACCTGTAGTTTTCATGAAGAAGATGGTACTGTTTGCACATGTGAGGTACAGGTGAGGTGACACAGAAATTTATCAGCCATCACACAAATAGACTTATAGATAGTCCAGGGACTGCTTACTCATGAGACAGACTGCTTGATGACAAGACTGTTTACCAATTCTTTATGCACCTGTGCAAGGCTGGGAAGAGACTATTGACAAGGTCTTGCAATGCCAGGACAAGGGGCAATGGGTTTGAACTGGCAGAGGGAAGATTGAAACTGGATGTTAGGAGGAAGTCCTTTACAGTGAGAGTGGTGAGACACTGGCACAGGTTGCCCAGGGAGGTTGTGGCTGCTCCCTCCCTGGAGGTGTTCAAGGCCAGGTTGGATGAGGCCTTGAGTGACCTGTGCTAGTGGGAGGTGTCCCTGCCTATGGCAGGGGGTTGGAACTGGGTCATCTTTGAAGTCCCTTCTAACCTTCCCATTCTATGATTCTATGAGAGCTGCGGGTGGTCTCCTGAGATGAACCCCACCTTGTTAGCCCTGATAGGACCTTAAGCATGATGGAAGAAGCCTCTGCTTCAACCTTTCTTTTTATTTTTGGGTTTTTTCCTCTTTTTTTTTTATCTTTTCTTTTTTTTCCTTTTTCCCTTCTGAGCCCCTACCCTCTTCTTGTGTTCTTTCTCTACCGCAGTTTGGGGAGGTAGGAGGAGAGAAGTGCTGATATAAGTCTTCTAATCCATACACTTTCAGTCACTTTAATTCCCATTGTTGTTGTCCAGGGAAGGGCAAAGAGCTGTGTGCTACACGAGCTGTTGAAACTGGTCTGGTGGAGGCTGTGCAAGTAACTTTTCTGTGTTTTGGACCAAGTTTGTAGACAAAAGTGCAGAAGGGCAATGAGGCTGGTGAGAGGCCTCGAGCACAAGCCCCATGAGGAGAGGCTGAGGGAGCTGGGATTGTTTAGCCTGNTCTTCCAACCTTGGTGATACTGTGATACTGTGAAGTGTTTGTTGACTCACAGGAAACATGTTGCTTCCAGTGGTGCTTTTACCAAGATCATTTACTTATTTGTGTGTATGTGAAGGAATAAAAAAAATAAAACCCAGTGATGAGATAGTGGGGAAGATGACTTTAGCAGGCTGAAGTGTGATAGCTGTCATTGTATCTTTGCAGTTCATTGTAGGTTGGACTGGAAATGTAGGCATCAAGAAAAATGTCTGACAGTTCAAAGGAGAGCTGTGCAAGGCCTCTCTGTAGGGCATTTGTGGTGAATTCTTAGATCATTGAAATCTATCCAGTTGCTTGGCTTCACAAGAGAGAAAGCTGTTATCACTTAGTTTAGCCAGGGTAATAGTGTGAGGAAAAACCCTGCATTTTCTGTTACCTTGTCAGTGTGATGCTCTTTGTATCTGAATGTGCTCTCTTCAATTCTCAGCAGTGGGAATTTCAGTCTCCCAGTTTATTGTCTTCAAGTGACATAATACTTGAAGTGTGGATTGCAAAGAACACTTCACTTACTCTGGAGGAAAATCATAGTTTTGAAGTTTGATGGAGGAGGGAGCTACAGGGTTGTAGATTTCCATCTGATAGATAACACACTGAGAAAGAGTCTTAGTATGTGCCACAAATATTTACTTTAAAATGTAGGTTATTTGCTTTATTTAGTCTTGCCAGACAAGAACTCCTCTATTCTTTCTCTATTAATGAACTCTTTCTCAGAATTAAAAAAAAAAAAAAAAGTCTTAATCTGGGTGTTGTGATTATAAAGCATCACTTCTGCATCTCTCAGAAGATTTCTTGGCCCTAGTTAAATAAAAGTTAATTGGCAGAGTTACAATAAATGTAGTGAAATCTTAGTTTCCCTGACCTCGAAATTTGTATGATAATGATTAAGCCTTCACAGGTTTAGTGGGTGAAGGGCTGGTGCCCAATGTGTAAGCTATTGTTTTTCAACAATCATAATTTAATAATTTAAAAGTTCAGGAAGATGTTTTTGTACCTAGATAGCAGATGTACTTCTCTGGAATGTACATTTTTTTTTGTTCTTTTTTTTTCTTTTTGGTAGCCTTGTTAAACATGGGGATGTGTGCTTGGATGCAGATGAATGTCCATGTTCATGGAAAGGAAAGGAATATTTTCCAGGTGACAAAGTAATTTCTTCCTGTCATACATGGTAAGCAAAGATCTGTTTAGGTGATTATTTCATTTTAGTTGTGTATTTGTGGATTAATTATTCTTTTATGTTTCTTAATCATAGCTTTCACACTAGACTCTGGTCAATAATTTACCCTTTGTCTTTACGTTCATTTGAAGAGTTATTAAAATACCTTTTAAAGAAGGTTGTTTTTTTTTGTTTCAGGGAGCTTTTATATAATAAAATCAGAGGTAATGGGAATTTTTTTAAAAAAGCTTGATTTAGAGAAATGAGAGTTTTTAATTATCAAGGTTATTTAAATTAATGTTTCTTGGCCAGTGTTCTTAAAATGCAGGTGAAATCCCTTAAATACTGCATCTGAGTGACATTAGTTAAAACTTTCTGCTTACTCATTTTTGCATTTAGCATTTCATCTGAGCAGTCTAGGGACCCAAAACATAGCCCTGTGCCCACAAGCATACATCCACTACAATGATAAATTAAATAAACTGAGCAGCATCGTGTACTGAGCGTAGGATGAGATAAATCAGCTGCTAGTTTTGTGTAGATAAGATAATCAATTGACTTTTAAAAGAAGTATTCCAATAGACAAAGGTCAATAGGCTCATTCAAACACATGTAGAAACCTCCCCTGGGCAAATGCAGCACGTACCCTATAGCTATCTGTATGTCTATACCATTTGAGTAAGCTTCGTAAGAGTTGAGATATGAAAACATACCATGTTTGCACAACCCTGAAACAAATTTCTTTCATTACAATCCCTGCCTGTTTCCTTCTCTGACCACTGTTAATGTTGCAAGCTGGCACTAAGCAGCTCCGTTTGCCTTATCAGAAAAATCAACTGTGCTATCACAGAATGGCTTGAGGTGGAAGGGACCTTAGAGATAATCTACTCCAACCTCCTGCCATGGGCAGAGGATGCCTCTCAACGAGACTCAGCTGCTCAAGGCCTCATTCAGCCTTGTCTTAAACACCACCAGACAGGAGGCATCCACAACCTCTTCCAGAGTTCCACCACCCTTGTACTGAAGAATTTCCTAAGATCCAGTTTAAACCTACTCTCCCTCAGCTTAAAACCATTCCTTCTTGTCCTGTTGCTAAACACCCTAATGAAAAGTGCCTCTCCAGCTGTCAAGTGTCATCATAGTGATGAAGCCTCCAACTTCTCAGCAAAGTAGTTCCTTACTTTTGTGCCCTTCTTTTAACTTACCAGGAGCATTTAACTTGTATCACCTGGTAAACTACTGTTCCTGGTCCACACGGGGCAATATAGCTTAGTACAGTGAAGGCTTATCCAGTCAGCCCTAATCACTGCCTTGTCTGGATGTCATTGCCCCCTCCAGCCTTGGGCTGACTGCCTACCTCTGCCTCTCGTCAGGTCCTCAGTATCTGCTCTAGAAGATATTTGTAGCCCTTTGGTCGACTGGTGAAGCGCCTTACAAGCCATCTCCACTGGGCAGGCAGGTAAAGCGACCCGGGTTATTCACCCCCTTGTTTCCAAAGGCCTTTCCAATTGGACCTGGCACAGGACTGCCTGCATCAGAAATAGCTATTACAGCCCTTTTATCTGTGTGAGACTTCACCAAAGGCAGCAGCAGTGCAGGCAGGGAGACACTGCATATTTAGCCTTCGCTTTATTTTTTTTTTCTTTTCCTGAGGCCAGGCCCAGAAATTATTTACAAATCCTTAATGCTGTCATGACTATTCTAGTCTTCCATATCCAGAAGCCAAGACAGATGAAGTGATAATGGGTTTTTGACAGTTTTACTGAAAGATAGAAAGTCTACCACGAGCTGTGCTTGATACCAAGTGTAGCAAGTCTTTGAGACAGTTGTGTGCATGCAGGGGCATAGTGATGTATCAGGGGAAATGTACTTGTGCATGCTTATGCAAAGCATGAGAATATTCCTGTGCAAAAAAAACCCACTTAGGCACTCAGAGCAGTTATAATGGCTCCAGTGTTTAGAGCATAGAAATGGCCTGTGTTGACATTCAATATTGTATCCATATCTGATGTAGTATTAGCAACATAACTATTAATCTTATTGTCTGCTGAACAGTAAAATGGCAAATAACATAATTTCTTAAATTGACAAAGTTATCACTGGCATGCCAGGAATGTTCAACCTAAACCCTAGGGTCTGGCTGAACTGCAGTTCTAGGTTTCCCAGTTTTTGTTTTGAATGCAACTGCCTGGAATTTTTGTTATGTGCTGCTAGCTGAAGGTAGCAGAGCAGCAGTTTGGTGCTGTGTTGACCAAGGTAAGGTAATTGCTGCTTCTTTTGAAAACAGTGTTCTGACTGTCTCATATGATAGCAGTATGAGCAGAAAAGGAAAAGTTAAACTGCAAAAAAAAAAATTACTGCTTGGTCCTTCACTTATGTGTGTTGCCAACCATTAGTGATTTATGAAGTCAGGGTAGTACTTCAGTTGTACAATGTGAAGCATTCTTTTAACCAGGAATTTGAAAATTCAATATTTTAAAATTGAGAGTAGATTTGTGCAAAAATTGTGCCACATGCTCTATTTATTTGAACCTATATTTACAAAATACACCTGTGGTAAATCTATACCAGGGTGCCAGCTCTTCTGCCTTTGCTGAGGAAAGCTTTTTTCAACTGTCCATGTGATTTAGAAGCATAAAAAATAACATGAAAACAAAACAAAACAAAACAAAAAACAAACAAACAAACCCCAAAACCAACAACAACCCCCCCAAAAAACAAACAAAACCCCAAACCAACCAGCTTTTTTTTCATTACACCTAAACCCCAGCATTTGGGGATATAGGAAATGAAGTGATATCCTTTATTGAGAAATCTTGCATCATTTCTGAAAATGTTATTTAGATTGCAAGAGGGTGATGCAGAAAGAGCACTACTGAACCTTGCTGTTAGGCAATTGCAAAGCAAAAATAATTCAGAAAGGTTTGAATAGACACTTAGTGTGTTTATGACTAAAACATCTGGGTGCTCAAGGTGGCTGTACTCAGAACCTGAACTGTTCTGAAAGCCCAGCAAAAACAAAAGCTGAGTGAAGTCAAGAGAGCCCAACAACCCAAACCATGTTTTTAAAGCAACCCTAAACACCAAAATAGTGAAATGTCTCCTTTGCACTTCTGTGAGATTCTGGTTTAAGCAGAGACTGTACTTAAAGGACACATTGTTAATTCTAGGATTCAGCTTGTACTGAAAGAAATGATCTGTGAGAAGTTGAAAAAAAGAACTTTACCTTTTGTGGCACATAACTGATGTGAGTGACCAGAGAATAAATTGTATTGCTTCCAGCAACATTGTTTGTTTTCTTGTTTCAACAAAAGAAGTGCCCCTTGATGTCTATATATTCTGGCATCTATAAATTTTAACAGGAAGAAACACAAGGTGTATGAGTTCCATATGTACTTTTTATCCCTTATCCAAGCAAATCAGTTTGTATGTGCAGCTTTTAGTTAGCATTTGGAAATGCTTCTGTCTGCAGTTAGCATATTTACATGGCTTTTGTTTTTTTTTTTTTTCATTTCACTACAATAGCTGTAATCATTTGTTTGTGACTACAGTTGATATTACCATTATTGGTCATACATTTTTCAGCATTTGCCAGCATGGATCATTCCAATGCTCCTTCCATCCTTGCCCATCAATGTGTACTGCGTATGGGGATCGGCATTACAGAACATTTGATGGACTCACGTTTGACTTTCTTGGAACTTGTAAGGTTTACCTGGTTAAGGTGAGACTATTTTTTTTCTAAAGCATTTGTGAAAACTTATTTAAATTTAAAATATTTAAAATTAAAAACTTTAAAACTTAAAACAATTTTAAAACTTCTAATTCCAATCTGTACATTTTATTGAGGCCTACATAATGTTTTTTTAGGCTTTGCTGTTGCTTAGAGTTTGAATCATACATGACATAATAATTATACACTGAGTTTTCTGATAATTTGACTATGTAATGAGATACATAGTAACATTAGTGTTTTTTTTTACTATATTTTATTAGTATATTTTAAAGTGTCCTTTTATTTTTTTTCTTCAGGGTACTTCAATCAGTTTTTCTGTTGTTATGCAGAATATTAACTGCTTTAATACTGGAATCATATGCAGAAAAAACCTTTTCATTAATGTTGGAAAATCTTCTTTGATATTTGATGATGAAACTGGAAACCCAGTAAGTTCCAGCACTGATCAAACAATAGCATTTGTACTTCTCTGGTTTGGTCTGGGTTTTTTCTTTCATTAGCAAAAACTTGCCGTGCCATGCAAGTAGTGGATCACAGCTGGGTCTGTGGAAAGCTTAAAGAAAATGTTGTCTATATTTCACCNATTGTACAATGATACAAATATTTACAGTTTATAGACTGACTATGCAAGGGAAGTTGTGCCTCTTCACAGCCACAAGTTATTGTACAATGATACAAATAATTATTTACAGTTTATAGACTGACTATTACAATGATACAAATAATTATTTACATAGACTGACTATGCAAAGGAAGTTGTGTCTCTTCACAGCCACAAGTTATTGTACAATGATACAAATATTTACAGTTTATAGACTGACTATGCAAGGGAAGTTGTGCCTCTTCACAGCCACAAGTTATTGTACAATGATACAAATAATTATTTACAGTTTATAGACTGACTATTACAATGATACAAATAATTATTTACATAGACTGACTATGCAAAGGAAGTTGTCTCTTCACAGCCACAAGTTATTGTACAATGATACAAATAATTATTTACAGTTTATAGACTGACTATGCAAGGGAAGTTGTGTCTCTTCACAGCCACAAGTTATTGTACAATGATACAAATAATTTCAAACCTGGTTGTTATTAGATGGAGGGAAGAATACTCTCTGGCAATCTCTGGACATATTTAGACAATTCCTTACTTTAAGATGATGCTTCATCACCTCTATACTTACCCATCCTAAAAAAGAGCATGTGGCTAACACCTTCTGAATGCAGTGGTGTTTAACTAAGTGAAAATCAATGGCATGGCCAATGACAATGATTTTCACTTAAAAACTGACCTTTTTTTTTAACCTCCCCAACGAACCACTAACTTTTAAATCTTCACTCCAGTTGCTGTTTCTCATTCTGTAAATTTGATATGAAGTCAACTTTTAAAATAGGAAAATCAGAAAAATTCTACACAGTTCATAATCAAAACCCAGACCACTTTTGTTTAAGCACTTATCCCTCTGTGGCCTTCTGCCAGCTTTTGGACTGAGAGTCATGATGTTAATTTTCTTTAGGTGTGTTATTTCCTGTCAAATGAACATTTTGTGAAGACATTGCTTACATTATAGCCATCTTGTTTTATTTCCAACAGAGCTTATCTAGTTACATAGATGAACTACAACAGATACAGCTATGGAAGGCTGGATTTTTCACTGTTATTCACTTTCCCAGTGACCACATCACCATTCTTTGGGATCAGAGAACAACAGTTCACATACAGATGGGTCATCAGTGGCAGGTAAGTGGAAGTCAGCACTCTCAGTTGCATTTCTTTGAGGTTTATGTAAGTCTTAAGCAAGATATGTTATCATTATTCAGAGAACAGATAGTATGCTAGTAACTGTGTAGTAACTCAGTGGCAGAGCTGAGGAAAGAATCATTCAACTATGTCAATTAAAACCTTTCTTTCTTCTTTCCCCGNTCTTTGGGATCAGAGAACAACAGTTCACATACAGATGGGTCATCAGTGGCAGGTAAGTGGAAGTCAGCACTCTCAGTTGCATTTCTTTGAGGTTTATGTAAGTCTTAAGCAAGATATGTTATCATTATTCAGAGAACAGATAGTATGCTAGTAACTGTGTAGTAACTCAGTGGCAGAGCTGAGGAAAGAATCATTCAACTATGTCAATTAAAACCTTTCTTTCTTCTTTCCCCGTTCCTTC
>VWYK01036189.1:0-14286 GCA_013399775.1 Semnornis frantzii
GATCCATTTCAGAGATCAGTTGAGAAAAAAAGGCCAGAACCATGTGAAAATAGCATACTAGCTGCATTACTTCTATCATGGATGATTTTTGTAATTCACACTGCACAAGTATGGAAGGAAACAGTATCCTCAGCAGAATAAAAGAATAGCTTAGGCAAGATTTCCAGACCTAACACAAGCTCTGAAATGTCATTATAATCATTAGTTGACAAGACAGAGAGCAGTAACCATGCTATAAATGGTCTTTGCTCAGTGCTTGTACCAAATGAATCGGTGCTGTGTTCTGGAAGATACATCTCTCTGAGTTGTTATGGTAACAATGAACTTCACGATAGAGCCTAATTAGTCTGAAAGATTGTAGTATCTTGTTTCACTCCACAGAAAAAGAGGCTCATGTGTATTTATTACACTGTATGTCAATCAACATCTGGGTCCGTAAACATTACTGCACAGTTGTGATATTCCTACTTAGGTGAAAAAATATTCAGCAATTAAAACATACTAACAAAAATCAACAAAATATATTCAGTTCATGCTGCTGTTCCAGTGAATTGATCCTCCAAATTGAGGGGGGTTAATTTCTTGGCATCAGATTTATGCAATGAACAATGAAAATTCAGATTCCCTTAGAAGTGTGCATTTAAATCTCAGATGGTATCTGTCGTTTGGGTGTTTAGATGCTACATCAACAGATACTTGGAAAATACAAAAAAGATTAGGTATGGCTGGGAGGAAATTCACAGTGTGATACAAACACTCAGAGTTCAAGAATTGAACATGACATTGCTTTGGCGTTACTGTTCTCTATGGACAGTTAACACCGCAAAGGCTATCTTCTCAATAGTTTTGATATTGCAACAGGGATGAAACTGTCAGAAAAGGCACAGGGCACAGAGACACAGACCTTACACACAGTGTACTAAGCTGCCTGAAAGCCAGGTCAAGACCACAAGCTCTAAAATGAATAGGGTAGTAAATAAAAAAAGTAAAACCCGTAGTGGTTTAGTAGCAGTAGGAAATGTTTTCTTACTTCTGCTCGTAAAGTACCAGGCAAGTAGTACTGCAAGATGGGATGATCCAGTTTGGATGCCAAGGTATCCTGCACAGTGACTTACATTTTAGGGAATGCGCAGCCTTTTAAAAACAGGACCACGACTCTGTCCAATGTGGCCTCTTTGCAAAAGACCACAACTTTAATGCTCAAAGAAAGTCAATTAAAGGATAGAAAGAAAGATAGTCCCTCAAGCCAAACCCTTTGGTCTCGTATCATGGTTCACCATGCACTGTATGCCCTTCCTGAAGGAAAACTTATACTTACAGATCCTCATACCATGCTGTGTATGTTTAGACTGCTTTATCAGCTAAGGGGAAATGTAGGTCAGGTCAGCAGGATAGCTTGAATGTTAAGCATCTTTTTATTAAAAAATGCTGAATTTTCTTTAGGAGCACTGCCACAGGCTGCTTTACTGTATAAAAATTAATTTAGTATCTATGGCCAGTATTTTCAAATCCTTTAGTAAAGTGCATACATTAAATTAATGAACAGATGGCTGAGAGCATAGAAAAAGTATTAAGGGAACAGCAAAAGAAAAGTTCTCTGTTCATCATTAGAGGCCAAACTCCTTGAAGTGAAACTTAGATTTCTTGGTACAAATGAGTAAGGACTTACAGGAATTGTTCCATGATAGCTTGCAACATAAGAAGTATTTGCAGTTAATGAATAAACTGCAGATTTTAAATTGAACTTTGATTCCTAGAATCTTTACTGACAGCATTCAGTTTGTCAAGTGCTTGCTTTCTACAGCTGGGGAGGGAAGTCTTTTTCACATAGAGATCACACAGATCATCTGGCATGAGTCTCTGCTGTCACCAGAAGCCTAGTCACTGACTGTTTCTTAGGGTGGTGGATGGAGTGGATTAGACAACATCTTGATATCTTGTCTGTGACTCATCTTCCAATATAAGTTTTAACATGAAAATAAAGGGATGTTAGGTACTGTGAGTTTACGTTTAAGTGCTAGTTCTCAGAAACAAATTACAAAGGTTGCCTAAGCACTGATTTCTTAAGCATTTGGGCTCTGTGTCTCTTTCACACTCTCCCCAGCCACAAGGGTGTTAATAGTATACCCATACATAATTTTATGGTATTTGGCACGGGCAAGAAAAAGCGTGCTGTGGTTAGTCCAAACCCACGTATGTGGGTTACTACATCTAGTGCAACATGAGTGGCCAACTACCTTCTGTCAGCAGGATCCCTAACAGTTTGGTTATGCCTGCCTTAAAGTTGCTTAGCTATACCTGTTTTGGCATCAGGTGTAACTCCAGTTTTTCTTTTCTATCTGCCTACTCAGTTCACATAATTTGCAGGATATTAGTTTCTAGGCTACTCTGAGGTTTGGTTTAAGAAGACCAACAACTCCAGCTTGGCTGGAGGTGGAGTGGGAGGATGGACTAATTGATAGCAATCATGTTCCTACATACTTAGTTTCCATAGGGAATAAAATCTACTAAATGAATGAAAGGCCCCAAAATTTGACCTATGACAGGTTCACCATCATGTTACTCCTGAAATTCTTGAAAGTCTGCTTTCAAGGAAATAGCAGATAAATCTCAAACCTGTCCAGGAGAAGAAATATACTGAAGACTTCCTGACAAAACCCTGCCATAGAGCTTGCTGTCTAGCAGCAGATATTCTAGCAGGCACTGACGAACTGGAGCACTCCCATGCAACTTACAGAGCAACAGACAAAGAGAGGTCTTTTTACTTACAGTGTCTTCAGCCCTGTGAGGCCTCTAAACATTCGTCCATGCACTGATTCCAGTTGATTCTCTGTCAGAATCAGTTCCTGCACCCCTGAAGCTCCATCAAATGTGCCTTCTCGGATCTCCTTGATCTTATTGTTGCTTAGATTTCTGCAAGGACAAAATCAGTCAAGCAAGAAAATGATTATAGTGTTTTACTCCAAACATACATCATCACAATAGAAGGAGGAAGACACAAAGAGCATGCGTCTGTTAGTCTTATCTAAAGAGACATTCATTCAGCAGGAACCTACAGAAGTTCAAAACTGTACTGTATGTATAAATAGCTCCCCTTCACTCCAGTTTTGGACTCCCCAATTCAAGAGAGACAGAGATTTGCTGGAGAGAGTCCAGCCGAGAACTTGGGGGACTTCAACATCTCTCCTATGACAAAAGACCAAGAGACCTGGGGCTGTTTAGTCTGGAGAAGAGAAGGCTGAGAGGGGATTCTATCAATGTTTATAAATATCTGAGGGGTGATTGTCAAGACGAAGGTGCCAAACTCTTTTTGGTAGAGCCCAGTGATGGGACAAAGAAAAACAGGTACAAGTTGGAGCACAGGCGGTCCACACAGGTGGAGAGGTGGCGACATTTCTTTATGTTGGGGTGGATGTAGCACTGGAACAGGCTGCCCAGAGAGGTCGTGGAGTGTCCTTCTCTGGCGACATTTAAAACCTGCCTGGATGCATTCCTCTGTAACCTGCCCTAGGTGATCCTGCTCCAGGATGGGGGTTGGACTCGATGACCTCTGTAGGTCCCTTCCAACCCCTGACATTCTGTGGTTCACTGAACAAACCCACAATTATATCAGATAGTATTTACATTTATGGAATTATCAGCTGTTATACTTGATGTCACTCTTGCTTACAAGGGTTACCAGAGGTAAAATAAGTGGAGGTTTCTAACACCTGATTCATGTTGATGATGATGTGGGACTGGGTGCTCATCTGTCCAGAAGCAGTTAATGTGTCTAGCACTGAAGTAGGCTGAAACATGGACCACTTTTATATAGCACACCTGGGACTTTGCTATTCGTGAACTCAACACTGGAGTATCACATAAAAATGTGTTCCTGCATGTATCTGATTCAAATTCTGAAATACACACTGTCAGGCACCTAAATTTAACACTGCTGCTCAAAATGCAATGAGGATCACTTAGTTCTCAATTCACAGCTCCTGCAATACACAGCATAATTTTCTAAATATTTACTCTGCCTATACAGTCTCAAGATGTTTGCTTATAGATCAACATCAGAAAACTTCAATCTAGAAAGTCAAATGAAGTTCTGGTGAAATGCAAAATTAATCTTTTGAATATTTCATATTTGTGACAAAAACAGCGAACAGAAAACTTCTAAATGATAAAATACCATTAGAGATGCACAAAAATAAACAGAATTTAATTATTTAACACATTTTTATAAAAGGCCTTAAGCACAGTAAAACCTTGGAATTCAGTCCTTCAGGCATTTCCAATGATGCCTTCTAATGATTATGCTGAATAATCCTGTTTGTTTAGGTTTATGGAAGGAAATACTATTCTTTGCTTTACTGCCTACAACAACAACAAAAAAAAAAAAAAGAGAGAAAGTAAAAGACATGCTCTTGTTCCTACAGAGATGTCAAATTCTTATAATCATGAAATCCTAGAAGGGCTTTGGTTGGAAGGAACATAGGAGATCATCTAGTCCAACCATCCTGCCATGGGCAGGGACACCTCTCAACTAGACTCAGCTGCTCAAGGTCTCATCCAAACTGGCCTTAAACACCATCAGGGAGGAGACATTCACAGCCTCCCTGGACAACCTCACTACCCTCAGTGCCTCACCACCCTTGTACTAAAGAACTTTTCCTAAGATTCAGTCTAAACCTAATCTGCCTCAGCTTCAAGCCATTCCCCCTTGCCCTATCTCTAGACACCCTTACAAAAAGTCCCTCTCCAGCCTTCCCGTAGCATTCTTTCAGCTACTGGAAGGAAGCTCTATGGTCCCTTCAAAGTCTTTTCTTCTCTACGCTGAACAATCCCAATATCCTCAGCCTGTGTTTGTAGCAGAGGTGTTCCAGTTCTTGGATCATTTTTGTGGGCCTCCTCTGGATTCACTCCAATAGTTCTGTGTCCTTCTTATGATGGGAACACCAGAACTGGACGCAGAATTCAAGGTGCAGCCTCGTGAGTTCCAGAACTGTTACTGATACTGAGTAACAGACTACCCCAGTACACATGCAGCACCAGCAATTGTTCCCAAAGCCAGCTCCAGGTGATATAAACCACATGACAAGGTATCAGATTAACACCTGGACTACTCTGCTCAGAAGAACAGGCAATCTTTCTGGGATAAAAGTTGACAGAAGACATGGCAGCAAGACAGCTTGGCCTCAGATAGAAATAATGTGGGCCTTGCTCTTTGCAGAAGTCATCACTTAATAAAATAAGAAAAAAGTTGAGTCTTGGAGATATGTTTCATGTGGGAAACTTGAGTATCCTGGCTTATGTCTGCTGAACAACTGTCAGATAGTGGGCCCTACAGCATGTGGCCCATCACCTCTTGTGCATTCTGTGATCAGAAATAATAGGAGTATGCCAGCAATCAGCCAAAAATAACACTAAAACATATAGAAATACTTACATGCAGATTTTGCTTTCCAGAAGTTTAGTACTTTGTGCTAAGGCTCACATGAAGAGTTTATGTTCAGTGTCAGAGAAAGTCAAGGAAGGATATTCTGACATATGCATTTAATTTTGGGGCTCAGCTATTTCTCTAGTGGAAATGTTTATAGCTCAGCATCTCTTTTGAATGCTGGCATAAAGAAATGCTCCCAATGATCCCTTTCCTGGGAAAGATCATGCCACGACACATATTTGCACAAAAATAAAAGAGTAAGTGGACAGATGTTTGTGGTGGGAAGGGAGGGTGAGTTACAACAATATATAAAGACAGACTTCCAATTCACAGATTACGAAACTGACCTATAATTGTAGTTAGAGTTTTATTACTCAGCTTCTACCATTTACAAGATATGCAGTCAAATATATTTCAAACCACGGATGCAATTTTAGCAGATGATTAGATACCTAAGGCAAATGAGAGCTAACATTGGAGAAAAAGGCTGGACCTAATTTACAAGGGAATTGGCATCTCTGTACAATCCAAATCACCTGAATTTTAATTGCTGTCTAAGAATTTCTGCAGATAGGGAATTTCACTCAAGTCGTTAATGCCTTATCATTCCAGCAACGCAAAATTATCCCAAATATGCTAGCAGTTTTAGAAGCAACCAATTATATACACCTTTCACATGCAAAAACCATTTTGAAAATCCAAGATTAAATGTTGTGGTCAAATCAAAGCTGCAAGGCAGAGGAAAGACAAGTTTTACAAAAATAAACAGGTAACAACAACACTGCCCTGAAATTCTGCTTGAGCTATTATCAAAGCAGATGTTCTGCCAACCTGCATTTCTTTATCTGTCTTCCTGAATTAAAGTTTACTGTGTCAGAAAGAAATAAAAACCATAGCAAGTGACAGCAGTCATTCACTTAAAAAAATAAATGTAACCTCCTTAAAGTCTGACCTACTAGAATAATAAACATGAAAAATTACATACTTCTCAGTCTAGAATTACCAGAAAAAATAATCACCTGATATAAACTTTGAAAAATGAAAGCAATGAAAGTTTTAGCTGCTTTGCAATTCAGAGAGCTCTACTCCATCCTTCCCAGCACTAAAGGAGCCTTTTATATATGATCATAGCTCTTGAAAAATAATTTCTTTTTTATCAGGAAAAAAACCCCTCACCTTCCAACAGACTTTACAGCAAACTTCCATTCTGGAAAAGCCCCATCCTCTTGCTACACTAAGCTTGTATAAGGCATTCTTGAAATATGGGAAGACAGTGGAAAATGAGTATTGAGTAATTCCCAAGATACCTATGCCCTTTGGCAAGATCCAAATGGGAACCTACAGTCCACCTGGTCGTTAAAGAAAGGTTATTGTTTCCGTAAGGACTCCTTGATTTACCCTGGTGATAACATTTAATCCTATTTCCAGACTTTTATTTTGGGCAGGAGGTCAAAAGACCTTTTCAGAAAGCCTGGGTTTACTTTATGTGGGGCTGTGAAGAGGAAATGAAGAGATCTAAGAAGCTATCAAGGTGACATTGTTCACACAGCTCACTTTTCAGTCACATTTTATTTACTTTATGGTTAAAGTTTATAATAATATTATTTCTGTTGATCTTGTAACTTCAACACAGAACAAGCTGGATTCTATTCAGACTTAGCAGAACTGTTCATCCTGCTGGAGCAGTTTTAACATGCCAGCATGCTATTTACTGGTGCACCTACACACACCTTTCCAACAGGACAACCTGAGTGCAGTCCAACTGCAAAGGTTCAGCTTGGTCTCGCCTTGAACCTCATAGTTTTAGCATGAAACAGTCTGGTCTGAGTGAGGATTCCCCTAGAATATTTGTCTGTTGGTGACATGCTTGGAATTCTTAATATGTTTGTTAGGAAAAAAAAACCCCAATGCTGCTGCATCCTCCTGGAGGACGCTGAGAAGGCTTTACAGCTTTTACCACAGTCTGACTGTCTTTTATAGAGTGACTTTTCTCAGAAGCAGGATGGCACTGGAAGTCTTAAATACTACAGACAGTGAAGTATACCCAGTGACACTTCTACATTCATTCAGCAGAGCAGACTGACAGCCTCCCTGAATAAAATGGGAAGCACATGATGAGCCCAGACGCCATGCACCACAACACTCTCTACAATACCAGGTTCAGAAAATAAAGTCCATTTCTGAATAACAAGTGACAGATGACTGCAAGTCAATTGATATGGCAAAATTTATGCTTAGGGGAAAGAGCAGTAGGTAGAAGTTCTTTCCAAAGACAAGACTACTTTTACCTCCCCAAGAAACTTGAGATTCTGGTTTTGAAATGGGTTTCTAGTCTATGTACCCGCAAAAAACTGATGGACCGTGAGAGACGAAAAGAACAAATGTGAGCATACATCTAGGATGCAAACAAAATCTGTAATTTACAGACACCTCAGAGAGTTTATGTAGTACATCAAAACTACACTTAAGCATAATGTAAGATGAGAAGGCACAAAGATGAAATACCATCATGAGGAAGGAAGAGCTGATTCCTCTCTGGAATTATGCTGGAGCTGTACGAGCCCCAGTGGAGTCCCAGTACTCTTAACGTAGTTTCTCTGCAACTTTCCTTGATGTGGATCTGTCACTAGGCTTAAACTGAATTGAAGGATAATCAGAGGGCAATGATTCAAATGCCCACTCAGATACCCAGATTCCAGATATTCAGATTCATTTCGGAAGAAAGGGAGATTAAATAAAGAAACAAGAAATAAAGTAGGCTAATTACATTAGTGATGTGATGGGCTCTGAGCAACCTGATCTAGTTAAAGATGTCCCTGCTCACTGCAGGGGGTGGACTAGATGACCTTTAAAGGTCCCTTCAAGTCCAAAGGTTTCTATGATACTATATTGGTCTCGCACTGCAAAGCTCTGAGGTGTTTTCTTAAGCCTAGGAAGTAACGTAAATTCCAGACAGATTCTTCCACCTGCTGTTTTCCTTTAACACTTGAACAGCCAGGGAATGTGAGACAAGAGTCAATATTACCAATCAAATAACAGTAAAATTTCTTGTCCTTCATGCACACTGAAAAATATTTGATCAATACTCTTCCTCCTTAATTTAATAACAGCAGTTAGCAGTAAGACAGCAGTAAGCAGCAGTAAGCAGTAAGCAGAAGAGCACATATGCATCACATTCGTCACACACACACAGAGCTACGGCACCAGTGGATAAGGCAAAAGCAACTGATGTCATCTACCTGGACTTGTGTAAATATCCTGCATGACATCCTGCTCATCGAATCAGAGAAGTATGGACTTGAAGGGTGGGCCACTGGGTGGATAAAGAATTGGTTGGACAGCCACACAAGAGTTGTGGTCAATGGCTCAATGTCCAAATGGAGACCAGTGACAAGTGGCATCCCTTGGGGTGCTGCTGCTACCAGTGCTGTTTAACACCTTTGCAGCAACATGGACAGTGGGACTGAGGCACCCTCAGGTGTCCTACACCTAGGTTGAGGTAATCCCAACCACAAATATAGGCTAGGGAAGAAGGGGCTCAAGAGTAGTCTGGAGGAGAAGGACTTGGGGATGTCAGCTGATGAAAAACTCAACATAGCCAGCAATGGTCCGCGGCAGCACAGAAGGCAACTGTGTCCTGGGCTGCATCAAAAGCAGTGTGAGCAGCAGGACAAGGGAGGTGATTCTCCCCCTCTTATCTGCTCTCAGTAGGCCCCACCTGGAATACTTCACCCAGTTTTGGTGCTCCCAGCACAAGAGGGACATGGAACTGCTGGAGTGGGTCCAGAGGAGGGCTGCAGAGATGATCAGAGGGCTGGAGCACCTCCCCTATGGAGACAGGCTGTGAGAGTTGGGGTTGTTCAGTCTGGAGAAGGCAAGGCTCTGGAGAGACCTTACAGTGGCCTTCCAGTACCTGAAGGGACCTACAAGAAAGTTTGGAAGGAACTCCTTACAAGGACTTGTAGTGATAGGATGAGAGGGAATGGATTGAAGCTTGAGGAGGGGAAATTTAGACTAGAGATTAGGAAGAAACTAAGTGAAGGTTGTGAGACACTGAACAGGTTGCCCAGGGAGATCGTGGATGCCCCCTCCCTGGAGGTGTTCAAGGCCAGGCTGGATGAGGCCCTGAGCAGCCTGGTCTAGTGGAAGGTGTCTCTGCCATGACAGGGGACTTGGAACTGGATGATCTTTAAGGTCTCTTCCAGCATAAACCGTTCCATGATTCTATGAAAAAAGAAGTCAAATCTGTCTTCGCACAGATCAAGCCAGTGAGTAAGATAGTTGAAACGTTGCTCTGCTTATAGGAAAGCTCATCCCTTTCAGGAAATCCCTTTATTCAAATTGAGATGCCTCTTTGAAACATCAGATAGAAGAAATCAGCTTAACTACAAAGATTACCTAAAGAGTCTCTGCTCAGAGGCTGCCACTAAAAGTCCATATGCAAGGCACTTTCTATGAGGTATAGGGTACAACTTCTTTTTCACCATCCATTTGAACTGCACTTGTACATCTCAGCTCTCATTGCCCACCAAGAACAGAGCAGAAAAGGTTGTTCCACAGAAACCAAACTCTTATAAAACTCCCCACAAAACTGCTTCATGTGGCATTTATGCATAACCATAGAGCCCTGTTGAGGTATCCCTCCTGCCTGAAGTGACTGATGGGAACAAGGAGGACAGCATCACAGTTTGTCTATGGTAAGTTTAAAATAAATTGGAAGAAATTATTCCAGCTATCACACCTCTCCTGTTTTCAAACCATAAATCCTGAAGGTTTGATGAGGACAGATGCTTTCCAACCCATGTGTACATTTATATACCATACATTTTCCATTCCAGTTAACTACCTACTTACAGACAACAGAACACTTCAACACTGTCAACAACTTCTTCTAAGTACACTGCAGCTACAACTTGCACATCATCCATAAAGCACAAGGCTAACGTATGTGATTAATTCCCCAAGTCTGGTGGCCTATACTTACATAAACACAGCCCCCACTCCCAAACCTGCCATGCTGCATCTTTGAAACTCTTTCAGAAATAAAACTGATCTAAGATTCCCATTACAGTTTTCTCAAAAGGGCCTGAGATCCTTCATGGATTTAAATGGCTAGGAACCTCCAGATGACAGAAATGATGTGAAATGAATGCAAACCAAAAAGCCAGGTTGGCTGGTTGGTTGGTTTCCCTGAATTACCATGACACTAGCAACAACGTCTTCCTAAAATCAGTTAGATGAGGCATTAGGTCTTAGGGTTAAAACTTCAAGTAACCTCAGAAAGATCCATTTAGAATACTATCAGGAGGTATCTAACATATTCTTCTCTTTCCAAAACATGCTTTTTTAATTAAATATATACATTGTACAGTGCCAGGACTCAGGTTGTTAACAGAATTATACAGATATATTGGAATGACTGATCTCTGGAGTAGTTAACTATTGTTTCAGAGAGAAGAATCAATGACCAAAAGAAGTTGCAATCATCTATACCTTGTTCTATGTTTTTGTGTGACTATCTGAAATCACCACAGTAGCTGGGAGTCCCATACTATATTCAAAAGACAAAATCAAAATGCTAAACTTCATAGCACCGCTAACAATGAGCACACACCTGAATAAATTCTGGGACAGAATTTCATTCATTCTCTGTGAGTCAAAGACTTTAAGAAATAGAGCCTGAAGTGCACTGAAATGTCAGTCTATGTATCTTCATTTCTCACTGTGATTTAACTGGGCCTGTCCATCTAACAGGCAACACCTAGTTCTTAAGTTCACATTAAAGAAGTGATTTCTGGTCCTGCAGTACTAAATGATAAAAATATCATCCCTTCCTCTTTCCTTATAATCCAAGGCAGCATGTACTCTAACAGATAAGTGACTCGAACTTACATTTTTCTGAGGTTGGGCAATTTCTTGAAGAGTCCAACAGCTTCCAACACAGAAATATCGTTGTCATTCAAACGCCTGATAGAAAGAAACAAAGAGACATTTAATACTTCACAGGTGTCTACAGATACATCTCTGTGACACACAGGGCTGCCAGACAGAGAACTATGACCTTTGTTAAGCAAGACACTATCTGCCATCCCTCTTAAACTCCGAGAAAAGCATTTAGCTTTGAAGGAAAGGGACACAGAAGATTTTAAAGCCTTAGGATGCTGTCAAGACTGCGATGCCAAAGGACAGTGCCAGAATGCCGCCTTCTGCCAAGGCACAGGATAAAAGGTGATTAACCTTAACCATTACACAGCCTTGTTTGCATGACTAAACCTCCCTGAACTATTCTGCTGCAGAAGACACGTATTAGGAGCTGTGAAGGAATCTGATTTGAGGTCCTTTCCCATCAAAGTCTACTGGTCAAGATTAAAGCAAAGGTCACTGTCTTGGCAGGTTTGGGATACAACATTCTTTATCTAATTACATGCAGCTCCATTTTCCAATGTAGCTGGTGTAGCTTTGGTGTTTCTGCATGTCTCTCATGTTTTACTGTCTTAACTTCTGATTAACAGATTTGCTTTTGTTTAAATAAAATACCTTAAGTACAATAAATAGAATATTAACTCAAGAAGAGAATTGTGCTCAAAGTGGTTAATAATATAACAAAACAATGCCTCTTCAGTTACTAAATAATAAACATTTTCTCATCATACTCTCTTCAGCACTATACTGTTTGTAATTCTGAGGACTCTCTGAAAGCAAATACAGTTCATAAAATCACTTACACCTACACAACAGTTCAGTTTTAGTGAGAGCCGTCTCACCCAAGAAGCAGGCACTGCTGAGATAGAATGAGCTCCTGATCACATATTTAAGCTGAAAGGGTTAATTTATTTCTTAAATAAGAAAGATCAGACGCTAAGACAAAAGGACTCAAAGGTAGAATGGAAAGGAACCACACAGCTTGGGTCACATAACAGGTCAGCATTTCAAGAAGGCCCAGGCAGGCAGCTGATGCACAGGGCCCTGCCTCCTTTCTTATCTTCACAGTTGGCATGAATGCTAAGGAAATAAGAGAGTTGTGCTGCTCCTTTGAAATCAAATCAACTTCCTCTTTTTCGCAGAGGGATTAAAGCAGAAGGTGCCTTCGATTAGTCTGAGTTCCCTTCTACAGCCTTTAAAAACTAGGAAAACCAACACTTCCTGCTGAGAGCATCCTGGGAAGCCCACACTTACAGATCAGTAGTATATTCAGGAAGGTGACCGGGTAATCGGTTGAGTTTTTGGTTAGAGCAGTCTACAATTGTGCCCTCGCAGCGACACTTCTCAGGACAGACCAGGTCCATGAAACATTTCCCAGTGAACTTACTTCTGTAATCCTCTGACCCTACAATGAAAGGAAAATAGATTTCAGCAAACAGTTCCTGATAGCTGCAGCAATCAGAGATTTTATGGAATCTGTTCTCAACACTGCCTCCCGTCAGCTTGCAGCTCCTGCACACAATTTTAATACTTGCCAAAGACTTCTGTTCAGCAATTGTTCAAGTTACTCCCAAGGCTAGTCTCTGTTTTTTCGCTCTTCCCTTGATAGACTAATTACTTGTCTAACAAGCCTACCTGGTAAGATAGTTTTCGAAGCATGCATAATTAGCTCTTGGAGGCTGCTTCAAAAGAGCTCCAGCAAATTCACATTTTCCTATGTGGAACTTAGTCCAGCAACAAGGAAAAGGGATCTCATGAAAGCAGAAGTTATCTTGATGCATTCAAATGGCAAAAGATTTCTAAAGATGTCATTAAAAGCCCCAAATTTTCAGACCTCAGTTGTGAGAGTTATTTTTAAGGGCAATCTTTTATGAGAGAATCTTGTCAATCTTCCAACAATTAGATACCTTTACTAACTATGTTAAACAAACAGCAAAGGAAAGTAATAGCAATTTAAACCACTTTCATTTTAATTAAGGAATGGGTAGACCATACTTAGCAAGAAGCACTCCCTCATGTACCATTATACTATGATTACCAGACCTCTTTGACTAGGTTTTTGACCCATTCTAATGAAATGCCTTTCCAATTAGGCTCAGTGAACTAATCAGTCCTTTTCAGGTTTGGTTTTCCTTTTTTAATAACAGCAGGTTGGAAACTTGATCTCTGTGCTTCAAGGAACCAGAAGTATTATGAAATGTGAATGTAAGCAAAGTGTTGCCAAGCCCCCGCCATGCAATACCTGCCCACTCACTTCATATTTTATAATGGAAGCACCAGAACTGTCCCAGGAATCTTGTGTAATGCCCAATGACTGAAACTACCAATAAGTATGTTTTAACTCTTTCAGAGTCTTGAGAGTCAATTGCAAAGTTTTCTCAGGAAGGATCTGAGCAAGTTCAGTTTTCAAGAACATGAAAACATCAATAAAAACTTAAATCTAAGCTGGAATTTCTTTCTAGACACTTGATGAGATTCATCACTTGCTTCCCTTTCCCAGACTGATAAATACCCCAGTGCTCATTTTATGGCTTCATACTTTGTAGGAAAAAAGAAGTCACGTAAATCCACTATTATTTTAATTTATGTTAGCCATTACTCCACAGGGCGATGTAGTGGAAAGCAAGAACTTCCGCAGGCAGTCTAACATTTTGATTCCACAGGCACACTTGAGTTCGGTTTTTGTAATTCCAAACTTGATTATGAGAAACTTTACATACAGCTTTGTGCATTATACTTGTGTGGTGTTAAATACTTCAAAGGTTATCCTGCTTATTGCAGGTTATACATCTAAAGTGAGACTTTGCTACTGTTTTTTAGCTTGACAGCGCTCTGCTTAGTATATGAGGACCATTGGGCATTTTGTGCTGTTATAAAAATACAGTCTAAGCCTTTCCCTCAACATCACAATTTAAACTCTCATAATTAAAAAAAAAAAA
>VWYK01036191.1:0-16589 GCA_013399775.1 Semnornis frantzii
GTATGGAGTTGCTGAGATTCAAGTGCAGGTCTTGGTCTTGTTGAACCTCATGGAACTGACCTCAGCCCATCAATTCAGCCTGTCCAGGTTCCTCTGCAGAGACTTTGTACCCTCTAGCAGATCAATGCTCCCACCCAACTTTGTGTTATTTTGCAAACTCAGTCCTCTTGTCTAGATTGCTCCTAGGTGTCTTTTTTGTCGTGATGGGCCCAAAAGCACATACAGTACTCAAGGTATGACCTAACTAATGTCACATACAGCAGACAATTACATCCCTGGTTCTATTACCTTGTAAGTAAAGCACAGTGAGTTACTGCAAAGTTAATGTTCCTTTTTCTCCCAATATATGCTGTCATACTCAGCAATACCAGCTGAGGAAGGGGAGAGCTGCAGGAAAGATCTGCTTGTTACTTTTGACGCGTCTTAGCATTGCAGAGTTTGTCTTTTTGAACAGGCCAAAATTTCTGTATTCAAAACAGTGTTATGTAAGTTGCTTTCTGCTTTAGAGAGCTTTTTTTTTTTTTTACATTTTTATTTTCAGCATAAAATATTAGGGGTTGCCAGCCTAGAGAAATAGAGTTAGTGGCGAATGGCTCAATGGTAACAGATTTTAATGCAAAAGATGGAGTAAGTTCACCAAAGCTGAAGCATGCTGTGAAAACATAACCAGTCCTCATGAGATTTTCTGAGAAAAAAACAGTCTTGGAATCCCAGTGTGAAACTGAGGATCAAGGACAGCCAAGAGCTCACAGGTGGTTACAACGCTGGCTGGGGATGCGAGACCTGGCTTCAGAACTGTTTTTTCAGATAGTTGCTTGCATCCTACGCAAGACTCTTTAAATCAGGCCATAAGGAGGGCACGTGCTCTCACTGCAGCTGTCCCACGTTGCATGAAGAAAAATTAAATGCCATGGAAGAGCTCCCATAGCAATGAAGAGGACCCTGGGAGACATCTACCCTGTTAGTGCCTTCCTGAGGCTTCTGAAAGATAGCATTGAGCTGGCTCTGTGCCCCAAGCACAGGGGTGTTGGCTGGGCTGCGTGTTTGCGCTAGTGCACAAGTACACCCACACTCTCTTTGCAAGATGGAAAACTTTTACAGTTGTTCCCCCCCCCCAAGCCATCCAGCAGGAACATTTTTGACTATGTGAAAAGATTCTCAGAGCAGAAAATATATTTGCTGCCCAGTTCTCAATATTACTTGTTCCATACAGCTAATATAATCATTGCTCCTGCTTCTATGACTCAATGCAATCTATGGTACTACATTCCTAAGGACATTTTTTGTGAGAAATGGCCAGTGGAATGTGGCCCAATATGTACCTTTTGTATGAGCAGCCAGAACTTTGCAAGGAGCATGTATTTTGCAAGCAAAAATAATCAAATGTCATTACCAAAGTGGGTAATTTGCAACAAAGTAAATAAAATCTCACTATTCTACTTCACCTTTAAATGTTCTTTACTTTGTAAAGAACAGCCCTGAATTTATTTTCAGCTTGATGTGACCATTCTCACCCCTTAAAAGAATTTAGATAGCTCCTCACTGCACATCAGAAAATGTATACTCTTACCCTTTTCATACAGTTCAGCAGACAGAAACACTGGGAGGAAAAAAAAAAAAATCATTGCAAGGAGCAATCTTGTGTTGGCAGGAAAATTGACAAGATGACCTAATAGGTCTTTTCCATCTCTAATTTCCCTGACTCTACTACTCCTGTGGGGAAAAATAACTTGTCAGCAAACTTATTAGGGAAGAAAATATCACAGTAAAAATGGTTACAGAAAATAACCCACCAATTCCTTGATGCAAGATATGAATATATTTATTCTCGTGACAGTTGCTTATTCCCAACTGAATGTTAGGAATGTTTCCAGATTCTGTACAGCAGTCAAAAATCTCAAGTAGTGATGGAAGCTGAATGAGAAAGCTACTAAGTAGTTCTCAAATACATAGGAAGTTAGAGGGTCAGCTGAGCCTCTGGCTAGTCACCCACACAGTACATTTTTAATGTTTCTTGAAAAATAGATATATTTTGTAAAAAAACAGGGAATTTAAAGAATAAAAAAACAATGCCAATTTTTTCCCCAATTCTCCTATGTGTTTTTTCAGCCTAGTACAACCAAGTGGAATTCTGGTTTATTTATTAAATAAATAAATAAATAAATAAACTAGAGAGGCAAGGAAGATCTGATGATAGTCAGCAAGGCACTTCTTATGTTTTGTCTGCTTTAACAAAACTTTTACAGAAGAAAATAATCTCTTTTGATTCTAGCAATGAAAAATGCTATTTTCTTCACAGTTTAATTCCTATAAAACACTATGAACTAATAAGTTTTCTATCTGGTTTAAAATAGCTCTGCTATTCTCACATGCTTCATTCTCAAATTACTGGGTATGGTTGGCTGAAATAACAGCAGATATCTTAAAACATCTAAGGCATGGCGGTACTTAAAATAAAAACGTTATTGGAGGAAACAGATTTAGGGTATAAAAAGATTTTTTTTTTCTTTAAAGATAACATTGAACAAAAATGGGCATTGGGGTTTGTTTTGTGTACTTTTATACATGGAGAATAATGGCACAGAACTCTTCATGGGTGAGGAAGGGCAATAGAGAACTGAAGCCCTGAAATACTGTAGCGTGAAATTCAGTCACTGCCCCTCCTGATATTTTAGGAAAAAATGGGTACAGATTCAACCACATCTGATTTATACAGCACAGGATTACATCTAACACTGCCTGCAATGACAACAATCCTTGGATATCACTGCTGGTAAAACAAAATTTCTTCAAGAGAGCACTTGTTGACCATCCTTATCATATTCCCTGCTTGCTATCTTTCCACAGGTTTTTCCATCCCACTCTCCTACCTCCACCAGAATCTCTCTTTCAGTAGGGCAGCAAAAGTTATAGTGTCTGTCTCAGTCTATCTTATTTATGGCCTTGATTGCGTATTATAATCTCAAATCAAAGTGTTTCTCTAACAAATTATTTCTCTAATTATTTGTCTAAAAGAAAATAAACACTGGACTTCTATCATACAATTACTGACACACGCAGTCTATCTCATCTTGTAGACTCATGAAATTCTGCCATGTCAGTAGCAGTCTCATAAGTGAATATTTGTCCTGCATTAGCTTCTTGGGATTTTGTTTTCTCTTGGGTTATTGGGAGAAGGAGGGGGGTGGTGGTGTTTCTTTTGTCTATTTTGCTTTTTAGACTTCTGAAATTCCCATAGAGGTTCTACACAGCTGACTACATGCAGAAGAAAATGAAATATGGTAATGTCTGCTAATGTGATTCATTTTCCATATATGGTTATTGGAGAGCTTATCTGTGTTTATCACATTGCTGGGGGATTACCATAGCAGTATATCAAAGATGAAATAATCATGAGCAACTTATAAAACTCTTACGTTAGTTACGAGAACTTGCTATAGAAATTGTGATCTATTGCATTGTGTCTCTGCCAGGCAAGGTTCTTTGTTTTCAGTTGGGTGTGATTACAATGACTGGCAATGGAAATTAAAATCTTGTTCAAGGTAATATAGGAGCACTTACACTCAGAACCACCAATGTAACTCAAAACTGCATGACGAGCCGAGATGGGTTCTTTACCTTGCTGAAGTTCACACACATCTTTTAAGCAGCATCATGCAACCTACATAACATTCTTTCAGAATTCAAATGTTATTATGTATGGAAATGTTAAACTACCAGACAGATTGTTCTTTAAAAAAAGCCCTTTTGGTTTTTTTTTTTTTTTTCAATTTACACAAACAGTAATTACTGCTCAGGCCACACCTTGAGTAGTGTGTCCAGTTCTGAGGCCCTCAATTCGAGAGAGATGTTGAGGTATTGGAATGTGTCCAGAGAAAGGTGACAAAGCTGGTGAGGGGCCTGGAGCACAGCCCTGTCAGGAGAGGCTGAGGGAGCTGGGGGTGTGCAGGCTGGAAAGGAGGAGGCTCAGGGCAGACCTCATTGCTGTCTACAACTACCTGAAAGGAGGTTGTAGCCAGGTGGGATTGGTCTCTTCTCTCAGGCAACCAGCAACAGAATGAGGGCACACAGCCTCAAGTTGTGCTGGGGGAGGTCTAGGCTGGATGTTAGGAGGAAGTTCTTGACAGNGTAATTATCTTGGGTCTTATACTAATTATTTGGCACTTTATTTTTGTTTTAACGTAAAGTATAGAACAAGCATTCCACAGTTTTCCCATCACCAGTCATTTCCATTGCACTTACAAAGGATCCAAAACTGTTGACTGAGGGAGAGGGGAAGAAAAGAGGAAAGCTGGTTTTAAACAGGAAGATTGAAGTTCCAGCAAGACTTCTTTTTTTTTTTTTTTTATCTTTTGGTTGTTTGTGTTTTTTTTTTTTTTTTTTTTTTTTTTTTTAACAAACAAACTCCAAAACAGCCCCAAAGCATCGAAAATACTATATGCACTTGCAAGTGCACATAGGGGTTGAAGCATTGTTTCAGTAAAGAAGACAAGTGCAAACTTTAGCCAAGACCTGGAGAGGAATTAACTTAAGATCGTACTTTTGGAAACACACTGGGTCAACACCTCTGGGACGCGGGGACCCTATCCAGGTCTATGACTCCACCTATTGCTCTTAAAGAAAACAGGAGGATCACATTTACAGATCTTGTTCATGTCTTCCAAGCAGCAGCATCTCAAAAGGTAAAGGCCCAGTTAGAAAGGACGACGAAAGTGTCATCCTACTCAGGTAACTCAAGGGTTTTCTTAATCTGCAGATTCCCCTTAGCTGGTAGTGGAAAATCTCCTTTAAGTTAAGGAATTAAGATCATAGAATCATAGAATGGTTTAGGTTGGAAGGGACCTCTGGAAGGGACCTAGTTCCAACCCCCTGCCATAGGCAAGGACACCTCCCATTGAACAGGTCGCTCGAGGTCTCATCCAACCTATCCTTGAACACCTGCAGGGAGGTGTAATGCCTTAATGTGAAATGACTATTTGTGATCTCATGTCCCCACAGGGGAAAAAAAACCAAACCATCTTCACACACACATGAAAAACCAAACCCCACAACTCACCTTAAGATGAGAAAACAGAGAAAGCAGATCTTCTGCAGAACAGGGGTGATGTGCCTCACTGTGCCATAGCTAATTTCTTCTCATATTGCCTTCAATATTAGCCGAATATACAAACCCGTGTACAAAAAATTTAATAACTTGTGAATCTATTTAAAGCAATAAGAGACTGAATCTAGGAATTTATGGGAGCTGCTAATAAATCCCATTCCGGCTCAGATGAGACTAATAGGATTTTTGTAATTTTCAGTACTTCTCGCTTCACTGCTTGTGAGCCACAGACCTTTATACCTCTGCTGTTGAGAATTAAATATTAAACTATTGCCTACAGTTGTTATTACAGATCTGTATTTTCCCTCACCTTGTAAGAATCTCAGTATGAGTTAGTTAGATCAGGCCACCAAGAGACGTCACTAGGTACCGATACTAACAGAAAAATCATTAAGAATAGATTCGCTGTCAGAGTGGAGGGGATTTTTTTTCTTTTTCTGTTTTTCAGTGCCACAGACTGTCTTCCAGTGCTAAATCTATTTATGGGAGTCCCACATCTCTGAGCAGGGATTGTAGTGTGTTGCATTGGGAAAATGTGTCTGTTCTGCACAAAGAAAAGCTCTCTTGCCACACAAATCATAGAATCGTAAAATGGTCTGGGCTGGAAGAGACCTCCAAAACTCATCTAGTCCAACCCTGCTGCAGTCAGCACTGACATCCTCAACTAGATCAGGTTATCCAGAGCCCCGTCGAGCCTCATTTTGAATATCTCCAGGGAAAGGGCCTCAACTACCTCCCTGGGCAATGTGTTCCAGTGTTCCGCTACCCTCACAGTAAAGAACCTGTTCCTAACATCCAATCTAAATCTGCTCTTCTCTAGTTTGCAGCCATTGCCTCTTGTCCTATCACTGCAGGCCTTTGTAAACAGTCTCTCTCCATCCTTCACGTAGGCCCCCTTCAGGTACTGGAAGACTGCTATTAGGACTCCCCAGAGCCTTCTCCTCTCCAGGCTGAACAACCCCAGCTCTGTCAGCCTGTCCTCGTAGTAGAGGTGCTCCAACCCCCTGAGCATTTCCATGGCCCTCCTCTGGACCTGCTCCATCAGCTCTGTGTCCTTCCTATATTGAGGCCTCCAGACCTGGGCACAGTACTCTGGGTGAGGTCTCACCAGAGTGAAGTGGCAGAATCACCTCTCCGGATTTGCTGGCCAAGCATCTTTTGATGCAGCCCAGGGTATGATTTGGCTTCTGGTGTGCAAGCATACACTGTCTACTCACGTCCAGCTTATCCATCAGCACCCCGAAGTCCTTTTCCAGAGAGCTGCTTTCCATCACCTAGATGTTCATAGACAGCTCCCTGTACTCATTTCAAACTCCAGAGAAAATGCTGGTTCACCATATCTCCCCACATCCACCAGAAGTAAACCGGTCCATTAATTAGTGATGCCCAAAGTTGCATTCACCTTTTTGATAAGTTCACTTCATATTAACAAGAAGGTCTCAAACACCACCTAGATACCTCAGATGCAAAAAACAAAACAAGTATCTAGTCTGCATTTTGGCGATCTCAAGATGGGACAATCTAGCAAACTGTTGTGGCAGCCTGCGCATGCATGTGTTGGGAGTGGCAGGCCAAGCCTTTATTTTCTTCTTGAAGCACTACCTTTTGTCCATAGCCAGTATTGTTTCAGGGGTGATTTTAATACATTAAAGATGGGCCTGCAACAAATGCTCTCGCCACTTTTTAATTATTTCCACTGGATTTCAAAGCAGTCATGATGCAATTTACAAGAAAAGGCAACTTGTATAACTCTTTCAGAAAGTTTTATCTCTTGCATCACAGACACTTGGAAGCTCAGCTGTACAAGCCTGTAATTTTTTTTTACTTTGCCAAGGAACAGAATAATTAGGAAGAAAATTTTAAAAGTATCTGGTGGAGTCTCAAAACATACTGTTAAGTGGAGAACCAAACAAGAATGCAGACAAGAAAAGGACAAGCCAGAAAACTCTAAGGTATCCAGCAGGTTAAAGTCTGCTCTGTATAGAGGAGTGACTTGTGCTGTATTGCTGTAAATGATCTTTGCATAACACAGGCTATTTACTATCACATCACCAACTGCAGCTCTTCAGAGACCTGCTCTGCAGTGCTGCCTTTTCCAATAAAGGAAGAAGACCAAAAGATCATGTGACCTTAAGGCTTGCAGAAGTTAAATGCAATATAATGTGGAACAATTGTTTTGAAGAATGAAGGCAGTAACTAAGATGAAAAGGAATGGAACAGGGACAAGTGAAAGCAAAGGGCCATGTGAAATAGAGGATACACTCTGGCCCTTGAAGAGAACCCAATGCAGCCACAACCCTGAGAATTCCTCTCAATGAACAGAAGGGATGTTGTGGAGAGGAATCTAACCTTCGTTCCCACTCCTGGCTCTAATATACTCTGGTCCCTTCAGGATTTTTTGATCCACACACTGTTAATTCTCTGCTAGCTTCTGTATTTCCTTCTCTGAGAAAAGTTAAACTGCTTCTCCTCCCTTGTTCATTCTTTCAAACATTTCCAGACTCTTCCGTTCTGCTCCACCTTCTAGATCATCAAAGGGGCTACAGGAGTTTCAGAGCACATTGCTTAACTCTGACCCATTTCTTTGCAACATTTATAACCTCTGCCCTTCAGATCACAGCACACAGACTTTATCCCAGTTTGGGGGTCAGAGTGTGTTCTGTGGTAGAGAAGATATTGGCATAGATTGCGATCATAGAATCCTAGAATGGTAAGGTTGGAAGGGACCTCAAGGATCATCTAGTTCCAACTCCTGCCATAGGCAGGGACACCTCCCGCTAGCACAGGTCACTCAAGGCCTCCTCCAACCTGGCCTTGAACACCTCCAGGGAGGGAGCAGCCACAACCTCCCGGGGCAACCTGTGCCAGTGTCTCACCACCCTCACTGGAAAGAACTTCATTCTAACATCCAGTTTAAATCTCGCCTCTGCCAGTTCAAACCCATTGCCCCTTGTCCTGTCATTGCAAGACCTTGTACAGTGCTACAAAGAATCCTAAGTGCTGACAATGCCAATAGCTAGCAGCATTACAACTGTTGCATACTGAAACCTGAAATCCAGCTGAAGAGAAACTGGCTTGGAAAAAAGAAAACAAGAGCCTATAAAGCAAGAACTCAGCTACCTGGCCTAGGGCTGAGAAGAAAGCATAGATGGAATTCATAGTCTAGAATTTTAATTTCTACTAAACACAAATATGAGTACTTTGAATATAACAAGAATGAGATCATTATTCTGACGGTGTACAGTTGAGAGAGACATCAACTTTTCAGAGCTCATTTGAGCTTAACTACCAACACTGACATGGGAGAGAGTAACTTCAATTTCAGTACAGCTGAGCCGCTAACAGACATCACTGAAAACTGATGTTAGTGCACAGCATGTGAGTAACAGTTAAGCACCATATTGAAATAAAATTAAACTCTACAAGGTGTCAGCTAAGGGAGATAGACCACAGCTAAACTGAGAAACTAGACAGGAGACGGGCAGGAATGAATAACTTAGTGAAAAATAAAGTCAAATAAACAAAATAGTTCCATCTGGATTTCCCTCTTCTTGGGTGTGGTTCATAAAACCAAAGACTGTAGGGTTTCCTTTTATCCAATGTTCCAATGATCTGAGGGCACTTAAATACTTTGAAAACATTATTAAGATGTAAAAATTTACAAATTTCAAGTGCAATTTTTTTTTTCCACAGAACAACATAGTACTTTAAAGTGAAAATGTTAGAGTGGGTGGCTGAATACTGCACTGCAGAAATTTTCTGGTAATGATTAAAAATGATGTATGCTTTGTTGCTGAAGTACAGGTATCTCAACAAATTTTACTAGATTTAAAAGTAGTTTAAAATACTCTTAAAACTCTTCTCTGTTGACTTCAGGCATTATATAAAATCTCAAATTTTACATGTGAGTATGCCATATATTATAGAAGTTGAAAATTATTAAAATTGAAGGAGATTGCATGATATTCAGAAAGAATAGTCATGACGTCATCAAAATCTTCTGGACTACAGTACAGAACTTTGACATTTCTGTTTGGTTTACATTTAAGAGTTAATTTATATTTTATAGTACAGCTAAAAAACCCCTAAAGAACAGATTGTTCAGTACTTCTTCACAAAGTTCAAGCAATAGTGTTTGACTTGCTGCTGTGGATGGTGTCTACCTAAGCTTAGTAAAGCTTCTCATGCTGTTTTTTAATATCTCTATCAGTGATCTGGACAAGAGGACTGGGTTTGCAAATGACACAAAGCAGGGTGGGAGCTCTGATCTGCTAGAGGGTACAAAGTCTCTGCAGAGGGACCTGGACAGGCTGAATTGATGGGCTGTCAGTTCCATGAGGTTCAACAAGACCAAATGCCAAGTCCTGCCCTTGAATCTCAGCAACTCCATACAATGCTACCAGCTTGTGCCAGAGTGGCTGGAAAGCTGCCTGTCAGAAAAGGACCTGGAGGTGCTGTTCAACAACTGGTTGAATATGAAGTAGCAGCATGCTCAGGTAGCTGAGAGGTGAACATCATTCTGGCCTGGATCAGAGGAGCAGCTGTGAGCAGTGAACTGGAATCGTTTAACCTGGAGTAGAGGAGGCTGAGGGGAGACCTTGTCAGTCCCTACAACTCCCCGAAAGACAGTTGCACCGAGGTGGATGTCAGTCTCTTCTCCCATGTAACAAGTGATAGGACAAGAGGAAAAGACCTCGAGTTGTGCCAGGGTAGGTTTAGGTTGGACATTAGGAAAAAATTTCTTCACCAAAAGAGTTATCGAGGCCTGGGATAGGCTGGCCAGAGAAGTGGTGGAGTCATCATTCCTGTGAAGGTGTTTAAAAGATGATTTAGTGGTAGACTTGGTGGTGCTGAGTTAGTGGTTGGACTGGATGACCTTAATGGTCTTTTCCAATCTAAACAATTCTATGACTCCAGGATTATTTCTTCCAATTTTATGGATCAGCTCTGTTCCAGGTTGTAACAAAGAAATACCAAAATGACTAAAAATTATCCTAATAAGTATAAAAAATATATTTGAATAGGACATTGTTCTGTTTTCCAACCAAGAAGCTAACTTTTATACATTCAGAATTGTTCCTATGATAGATGTATTAAACAATAGTATATTTTGTTCTAAGTTATGCTGTATTAAAAGGGTTTCTTAAAATATGTTTTGCCTTCTTTGATGATTGTTTTCTTGCAAAGATAATTCAAACCAGCAAGGGCCCACCCAGTCAGAGGAACAAAAGGTCTAGTCCTTGATGAGCAGTATTTGTAAGCACTCACTACTAATATTAATTAATTTGATAATTTATCCTCTTCTTCTATTCATCAGTTGTCTCCATGTGGTTTAAATATTCATTCTCTATTCAAAACTATTCACACTGGATGAATTTCATTCCTCTGTGGAGGACCATCATAAGGCATATGCATCACTTCAGTCCTCTGAATGGGGTTCAAATGAGTCTCAAACCACTATATTGTCTCTCAGCTCATCAATAAATTTCACTGTTTGGCTAGATGCAGATTATTTCTGAACTGCTTGTGGCAAGTCACTCTCTGTGCTTGAGTTGTTGATGTGATGTCTTAGACTGTGGCCCTGACTAGGACTCCATAGGTTGGGATATTATTTTTTGCACTCAGTGGTGCGCGCATAGCACCTTGTAAATACGCATCACTTATGCCCTGATGCTCAGTTTGCTGAATGGATGCAGACTGCCAGGCTGTACCTGCCCAATTCCTTCACCTGACCCACAGACTGGTCACACTCACTGCATCTGGACATTCAAACACCCTGGACAAATGTTCAAAGTCTTTCCATTTCAGCAGGATTTCTAGGTGAGAACCACATGACATCCAGACAGAGGATAGGTTTAAATTTAGACTTTTAGCAGCAGGGACCATCTTCTTACATGTAACAGCACTCTGTGTGTTCACACAGGATCTGTGGCTGGATTTCTTAAACACTGTTCCATAGACAGGCAAAAAAAAAAAAAAATGAGCAGAAAATTCCAACTAAAAGTAGCTATTCAAAACCCGAACTGAGGGAAATTATTTCAAGTCCAAATTTATCTCTTCTTACAAAAATTCTGCCAATAAACTTTTTCCTAGGTTCTATGTACAAAGCAATCCCGGAGGGCAAAGTCAGTTTTAAGTAATTGTAAAAAATGCAGGAATATTTTTCCAGCACTGACCCAGCATCCTTTTCTATATTTTTTTTTCCTATGGTTCCATCTCATCATTAAAACAGAGCTGAAGCAAACAGTTTACTCCCTCTAACAAACAAACTTAGCAGAAACTTACTTTGAGGGTGCAAGATAAGATAAAAAAAGGAGCTTTCATTAAGAGCCCAGACAGAGCTTCTTCATTCATTCTCCAAAATCATTATGTAGATTGGCAAAGAATGAAAAGTAGCAGTGGGAGGAATGAAGAGACATGGTTCTTGCACAACAAATATGCTACAGTAATAAGTGATAGGGAACAGTGCTGTATATACTGTTGAGCTCAGCTAAGAAAATCCTTTGCTATGTAAAACTGACACAGGTTAGCCTTGTTGCCTATTAATATTACTGGAAAGATTTAAAAGATATGGCTCTGGGAACACTGTCAGACTAGGAAGTGGAATTTAAGCAAATGTAACCTACAGGAAAAGACAAGATCATTTCTAACTACATTTGCCCTTTGCTATTGCAAGCTTCTACAAAGTTAAAAAGGCCAAAAGAATCAACATGGGAGCTCAGGAAAGTGGCTTTCACTTACATCTGAATTATGTATGGCAGTCCCATGACTTTCTAGCTCTCAGAAAACAAATAGCAGGGTGCTGCACATTGCATGTCGGCAATACACATCTGGGCTATGTCCTGACGATGTACACCAGCTACACTGCTTTCTCTGAATAAAGTGTGCTCTTTAAGCCAGGAATTATGAGAAACCAGAGAAGGAATGAAGGAATGATAGACCATGTTCTGAAAACATAGCCACTATGTCCATCCCTAGCTTCTACCTGATCCTGCACTCTTTGGGGCTCTCAAAAATTCTTCTCATAGCAAGCAGGGCTTTTGTGTACAAAAAGGGAGGACAATAAGTAAACACAGTAAGCACTGTTGGATAGCAGTGATGTTCAGATAGTGGACCTTTCAGAAGAGCAATGTCATTTTTTTCTCATTTCAGGAATTAGTTCTCCCTATTTTGGAGAAATGCAAAGATTTAGTGTCTTTGACATGTAATCCATTATTGTCATCTTTGAAGTCTGTCCACACTTTGGTTGCTAGTACTGATAGTCAGGGAGGGAGACTTCCCTCATTGAAGCATAGCTCCCACCACTGACCTAGTGTTCTAGGAGCCCATTTTTCACCCTGTAGCAGAAGACTTTTGTGGATTTGTTCCACACGGCAGGAGTAAGGACTCACATATCCTTTAAAATCTCCATCTTCCCTTGACAACAATGAAGGATGATGCTCAGCATTTCATGAAGTTAATGAAATTAATTGATGGGAAGGAGTAGGCACAACTCCTCTGAAAGCAGTACTTACACTCCCTGTTTACCCTGAGATTTAGGTTGGCTCCCACTGTCAGCTATCATTGCAATGACAGCATGAATCATAACGCAAAAAACATGGTATACTTTTGATGATAGATGAGTTGGATTTCAGGCCAATTCCTACTGGTTCATTCTTTGTAATTCACTCAGTGGATCTGAACATCTCCTGACAACCACATGGCTTTGTTTTTGAGATTTTGCCTATTGAAGTGTGTGAGACACTGACTCCGTGGCCTGTGGCAAGGAAGGGCTTCAGTTAGATGGCCACCTATATACACTGTATACTGCATATACACTGCATACTGCATATTCTTATGTGGGCCCCCTGTCAGACTCCTTTCCCAGACATTTCAATGTTAGGTCTGCTCAACAGTTTCTCTAAGGGATGTGAGAAGTTATAACCTTGCCATACCAAGTCTGCAGCTTGTTTTGGAATAGGCATTAGTTTCCCTATGCTCCACAAGTTCTATGGTCTCTGTACTTGCTGCCAAGAAAATGCAATCACAATCCCAGCCAAAGGAGACAGGTTCTGTCTAAGGCAGCAAGCTTCAGACAAAACTCTTGTAATACTTCCTTACTTAAAACCCCATTGATTTGCTTATGACTTCTGGAAAACTCTGTTAGGAGTAGGAATGGGACTGGCAGTTTCTGAGGATCTCACAGTAGCACAGCTCTTCCCACTTTCTTGGGCCACTTACAGAAGTACAAGCACTCCTATGCTTCAGTGAAGTAAACATTTTTCCTTGAATATTTTTCTTGCTTTTCTGCTTCAATTTTTATTTTTGCCCCCAACCTGGATTAAAAGGGAAAAAAAAAAAAGCCACGAAACCCAAAAAAAAATCCCAAACAAAAACCAAACAAGCAAAAAGCTTGCATCACTGCTCTGCCAGTCTCATAGATTGAGTAAAAAATACTTTACCTCAGTGTGTTAGAGCATGTAAATTCTCTAAGCTACATCATTGGTGATATACTGAGATGGCAATATCCCATTATCCCATCTAATTCACTGTTTCCCTCATCATGAGTTTGAGGAGACACCAGTCATCATAACTTGCACTTTTTCTTTCCTTAAGTGGTCCTGAATCACAGACATCAGGAATGAAGTTTAGCTTTGGCAGCTGAAGAATTTACAGACTTCTGTTTCCTTGCTTGAAAAGCATGATAGGCAGCATCCTGTTAGCATTAAGCCACTGAAATTCCGGATAGTCACTTAAGTATCATTATATAGTGTTCTTAATTCTGGGTCCTCCTTTTCCATTTCCCAGTTCAAGTGATTTTGATTTGTTTGAGTCTCAAAACAATTTGAAAGAGACTGGAAAAATGAGAAACATACGAGAAATCTTTAGACCATTCCATCCTCTACACAGAAGCACTTGATAATATATTTCTTTAGGAAGGGTTGCACTACAGAATATATTTCATGTTTTATAAAGTAACAGCCAAAAAAAAAAAAAAAAAAGCAGGGGGGGAGGGGGTAACTGTAAAATGATAACTTTTTTTTTTTTTAATTTGGTTGCTAATGTGCTCAAAAAGCTCAGTGCTTCATCGTATTTATGGGGAAGATATACAGTATGTGCTCTATGGGGAGCCTATGCAAGTCCTAACATTGCTCAAAAGGACAGTTAAATAAATGACTCCACCAGTCAAGTCACTGAAAAATTTGTATTTCTGCCAGATTGCTGCCAGCCTCTTTGCATCGATGGATTGTGGTGACAGCAATTATGTCATCCATAAAGTTAAGAAGCTGGGAATCCTTACATCACCTCTCAGACTTGCTTTTTTGTCCCTCCTACAGTTATCACTTGTTATTCTCAGCACTACCGTATTTTCTAAGAGACTATGATAACCAACACAAACACTATGAAAATATGGTTGAGTTTATGCTGCTCTGAATGATCAGAGTCTTCATTCCCGAGCATGCCTCATACAAACTATCACAGGTTGAAAGAGGATGCATGTATTTTTTTTTTTTTCCCCCACTTACATCCCTTTAAAAAACCTCTTCTATGCAGTCCTTAACTGCTAATATTTTGTACCCAACTCAGCAAAACCCAGGTTACTGATTTCAGCTAGGATGATTCAGATAGAGATCCAGTTCTATGAATCTATTTATTCTTGGGCAGTATAAGGGGACAGGAAAGCCACAGGACTATTTTTCTGGATTTATCAGAACATCCTGTCAAGGGATGCCAGAATATGCCAGTTTCTGAAGCATGGCTTTATTTTCTATGCCGCCTCTTTACCAGTGGTCCCATTTCAATGCTGACCTCAGGGAAACTTCGAAAATTCTGCTGCCTGTGTTTCCTTTATTGCTCCTAACGTTCATGAAGCATATTCAAGAAGACTACTGCTTCACAGTACAGTATCTAGAGCTGCTGAGAGTAGAAGAAGGATATAATCTGAAGCAATGCCATGATGTCTCTCCAGTGGCACACTCGAGTTTTGAGATAAATACCAGGATGTTCCACCTTTAAAAAAATTACTGGCAAATAGCTGTCTCTTATTGGCAGAGTTGTTTGCAGAAGTCTGTCTCTAATAGATGGGTGATACATTCATGGACAACAGTTTATGATTCTGGCACTGCTGTATTTTATGGCTGTCTCAGAATGAGTCATGGTTGTCTGTATTTTTTTTTCTCCCCAAACCATTCCAAATCAACTCAAATACTGAATTCACCACAGCTCTGGTTTTGCATTACAAGGAGCAGGCCTCTGAACTGGCTTCTGAGAGAATGCCAATGGCATATACTGTCATTGGGTGACTAATGACAGAGGCTGATTTAAGCAGCTACAAGCTATAGCAAAGTGCTCAGAAACACAGGAAGGCTGCTGCGGCTCCTTGGCAAGGTGTTGGTTGCTCACTTCTCCCACCCACAGAAAGGGTAAGTCAGGTAAGCTTGCTCCATCAGCCCAGCTGACTTACACTGTGCATTACATGAGATGAACGACAGGCCACCTTCCACAGAAGACCTTGCAGAATCAGGCCTGAGTGGCTCCACAGCCATCTACTGCTTAAAACTGCTACTCCTGCTGGCAAGGCTCCGAGTACGGGGAGGAATACTCAAGCTGTAGGTCATGATGTTGAACACACACTAGTTAGTTTACTGCTTGGTACTAATAAAAGGTTTCCAAAGAAGACTGACTCCTGTGCAGCACGCAGACTTTCCTTGTACCACTTCCAAGAGGGCTCCACACTCTCTTCACAACTAGCTTGAAATGACACTCTCTTATTCGCCTTGTCAGGCAGACATGAACAGCAGAGCCAGTATTCTCCCCATCCTCTAAATTGTATGTGGTGAACACGACTGCTATATATAAACACAGAAATGAAGAAATATTTCAGAAGCGAGTTCTGACTCTATTTTTTGCTTCATGGAGATGTTATTTCTGATGGTTTTCTAAGTTTAGATAGCGTCACCCTTCACTTAGGCTGCAACGCTTGCCAGAATTAATGGACATTTCACAATAAACTTTAAATGATGTGGATTAATCAAATAGCACAAAGCAAGAAAATCTGAATTATGGGGACTGACAGTAAAGGCCAGCAGCTGCATAATTCAGAGGCTGGACAAAGCTATTAGTATTGTAAGATGGTCCAGGAAAAAAAGAAAAACACTTTTCATGCGGAAATGTCCAGACAAATGTGTACTGTAGGAATTTCAAACAAAAATCTTGCTGCTTATATAAAATACTGGTTTGGCATTCAGAAACCTAAGTGAAGTTATATTTGAATTGAAGAGTTAAATTAAAACAAAACTGAAAAATAAATTAAAAAAAAATTTCATCAATATATTCTGAAAATTTTAATCCTCTGCAAAGATTTTATTTTTTTGAGTCAATTCTTCCAAACAGAGAAGGATTAGGACTTTAGATTCAAATATGCTTAATATTAGGGAAAAGTTAAGACTAGCTCAAAAAAAAATTTTTGTGGTTTTAAGCTCATTTCTACATTTATTAGATCGGA
>VWYK01036197.1:0-17074 GCA_013399775.1 Semnornis frantzii
CCCCATCCCTTTACAGTCCTCTCTAGCAATTTTCATTCCTCTCCTAAGGTTTGGAAACATCACGCTACTAAATTCCACCAAGTTTTGTGTTTTACAGACACCTGTTTGAAAGTTGTGGAAAGTAGAGGAAAAGCCATCAGTAAACAAAGACAGTTTTGAGACTTCTCACCAAGGTTTGTGAGCCACCAGTGTAATTTAAGTGTATGATGATGTCCACTTTCCGCTCTGGTCTCATAAGGGGTGGGCAGCTAGTTTCAAAGAAGAAAGCTGCATCCACCAATTCCAGGTGCTCCGAGTTGTTTCTCAGGTCATTAGGAGAGTTGTCCAACAAAGTGTCTGAAAGTGAGATTCAGAGCTACTTTTAAAAGGCAGAACAGAATCTCTCAAGACAGAAAGCAAAAGGAAGATGAGTCTCTCTCACATCCAGGGTTTTCCCTTTAATTTAGGATTACGTGCAGCAGTCTTAAACCTCCCTTCATGTTTTGTTGGTGAACAAAACAAATCCTAGGCAGATGTTCCATATATGCAAAGCCCCAAACCAGTGATTTTCAACCCAATGATGGGATGAAGCAAGGCAAAAAATAAAATTTGTGTTACTTGAAGTCTCCTGGATAAAGCACTGATTGGACAGTAGGGCCCAGAGGCTGATAGTCCGTGGAGTTAAATCCTGTTGGTGGCCAGTCACTAGTGGTGTTCCTCAGGGATCTGTGTTGGGACCACTTCTTTTTAACATTTTTATTGACTGCCTTGATTCAAGCATAGAGAATGTCATCAGCAAGTTTGCAGATGACACCATTAGGTAGCAGTGTTGATTTGAATGAGGGTGGAGAGGCTCTTCAGAGGGACTTGGATAGGACAGATCAATAGGTCAACATCAATGGGATGAGTTTCAACAACGTCAAATGCCAGGTTCTGCACTTGGGTCACACAACCCCAGGCAATGCTACAGCCTTGGGGCAGTGTGGCTAGAAAACTGCCTGACAGAAAGAGATCTGGGGGTTATAATAGACAGGCAGCTGAATATGAGCCAACAGTGAGCCCAGGTGGCCAAGANAACAAGCAGGAATGGCCTCAGGCTGAGACTGAGTAGGTTTAGATTGGACATTAGGAAAAAGTTTTTCATGAAGAGAGTGGTCAAGCACTGGAATGAGCTACCAAGGGAGGTGGTTGAGACACCCATTCTGGATGTGATAGTCGTTTGGATGTGATGCTTAGGGCTATGGTTTAAGGTGAATCTTTTAGAGTAGGGTTATAGGTTGGACTTGATGATCCTGAGGGTCTTTTCCAACCTGGATGTTTCTGTCATTCTGTGAAGTGAAATACCTGAGCAGCTACTTCATTCTCCATCCTCACCTGTCAGCAAGCACTAACAACTAACCACAAACCCCACTAGACTCTCTTCAGGACATACAAACAGCCCTCACTAATTCCCAGCTGCTGTACCAATGACCACAGAGGCAGGAGTGCTGCCCACACCTTTCCATCTTGTGAAGTTCTCCTGCTGGATGTACTCGTTGTGCATCTGGAAGCCCTTGAGGAAGTTGTGGTACTTGGAGACAGCCGGGCGGTCAGTCAGGATATCCCTGAGAGCGGTGGAGAGGCCACTCGTAGGCGTGAACATGCACGTAGCCATCTCATATGGCTTCTCAGGCAGGTCGGGCTGTTCCTCTAGAGATACATAGCATATATGACATGCAGCTGCATTATAACCACAGTTAAGAGGAAGCTAGGTGCAAAGAGGAGAAGGGGGTCACAGACTCTTCTATACCAATAGCGGTTGTGTTCACAGCTCTCAGCATTGCCATATTTTTTCCTTATGGTCTGCTGAGAGCTACAGTTAATTTCTTGGCAAAAACATAAACTTACTTTTGTTATCTAAACTCTGGCAACATCTGACTGAAGGAGTGTCTTTCTCATAAAGCATCTTTCCTTCGGTATGTATTAAAATATTTCACTTTTCCAACCAACCAAAAAAAAAAAAAAATTGTACATTTTAGACATTTTCTGTGGAGATATTCAAAATCCATCTGGACATGACCCTGTGCAACCTGCTCTGGGTGAACCTGCTTTAGGAGGAGGGTTGGACTTGATGAATCACTCTAGAAGTCTCTTCCAACCCCTGCCATCCTGTGATTCTGTATTTTCAAGGAATGGTCTTTCAGTACAGAGCTGCCTTTCTCAGCTCATGTTGCACTGCACTGGCTTCCCTCGACCTCTACTAAATATTTCGGTTCAGTCAGATGTTGAGTGAGGGTTGTGCTATACAAGGCAAATAGATATCAGAAAGGAAACACTCAAGCTTCTCTATGGCTAACAAATAGTCGACAGGAGGTTTTGACAGCAGTACTTCTTTACAAGCCTTTCAAAACACAGTGCTTTAGGGACCACCTTATGTATCTATCCTATCAAGGTCTGTCAGATGATGCCTTTGCCGCTAATAGCAATCTCGCTATTTAAGCAAAGCACTGCTTAATACATAAAATTAAACAATGTTGTTCTCCTAGTGCCTCCCAAACCCCAAGGCTGGGAGCACCAAGATGACAGAAAAACTCAGACTATGAGAAATGAGTCCAGTCACCCTAGCAGTGAGGTCTGGAGGAGGGAAGCCAGAATCAAAATGTGCCTGAGATTTACCTATTTCTGTGACTTTGTCTTGGGTCCACCTGTGCCAGAAGTCCTCTGAATTGTCAGCTGCATGCCAGGCATCCAAGAGGTTTTTGGAGAAGATACTACTCCACATTCCTACAAAGTGGAGAAAGGCAGAAAAAGTAGTGCTGAAGTAAACACAAGAAAGTTCTTTTTAAAACTCCCTCCTGATACTTCTGCAACTCTTCTTTGACTTTTTCTTGTTCCTATTAGTTTTGCTTAAGTCCAGACAAATATTTCAGTGGTAGAGCTGACTCAGAAGGAAAAACATATCAGAAAACATTTCTAAGCCTTTTCCTTTCTGTCATGCTTTACTTAGAACTTTTTTCTTTTTTAAGAAATTTTACATTGTCATTTTCCTATTTTAATTTCCTTTGATAAGAAATATTTTTCAGACAGATCCTTCTCTGACTCCCCTCTTTCTTGCCCCACTTATTTCTTCTCAACACTTCCTTCAACTTCAACAAAGTCTCATATATTTCCAGCTTCTGAAATATTTTGAGAACTAATGGGAAATTGTAACACTTCAAAAGCAGTCATGAAGGTGGGTAACAATTTAGCTGTTGTTTTAGTTTGATTTTCTCTCAGTCCAGCTGATAAAACCACTTTTGCTGGCAAGGGCAGTTGAGTGAGCCTCAAGGAGGCATGCCAAATTCCAGGCGACTGACACAGTACCTCAATAGTCACAATGTAGAAGAACAGGTTTATGTGAACTCATTTCCAGAACCACCAGCATTTATATTAAAAGCTTGTCAAACCCTCAGGCTCGTGAGTCACCTTGCATGAAGCAGATCCGGGACTCGGGAAGTTTCTTCATCAGGCGCCCCATGAAGAACTCGCTGCCAAAATCCTCGGCGCGAATGAAGGCACCGTACTTCAGGAAGCCCACCTCGTAAGGTGTGAACTCCACCCACTCTGCAACACACATACCAACAATGTTAGCTCTGCTTCTAGAAACAGTCAGGCCACCAGATGTGGAAGAAACCTTCCAGGTGTCAGCCTTCACAGGCAAGCTAGCTAAGCATGTGCCTTGAGCAAACCCTGCTGACAGTCACCACTGTTCTTGCTATCACATGGCCTACAGGTTTGTGAAAGAGCAACACCAAGGCTAAGGGAAAACATAAATTCTTCTTTCTTTTTATCTAGCAAGGGAGAAGTTTTCTCATGAAAGGTGGACTAGAATGCGGATTGACTTAAGTTGCTTATGTTGCCTTTAGCCAACCACAAAAAACAGACATAAAGCAAACTTAAACCTCTGGTGAATCACTTTAAGAATTCATAGAGTTTCTGACACAGTGTCACAGATCCATACTGTCTTATTAGTTTCAAGTTAATGTCTGAATATGCACTCTTAGATGCCAGAAGATGTTACAGAATACTGAACTCTTGCTGTCTATCCTGTGGCTGCCCAGTTACACTTTACATCTATGAACAGGTCTTCTCATGGCTTGAAGTGACAATTTAAACTAATTTGTTATTATTTAGTTTCCCCACTCTCTGTGCGTCCATCCCACCCTGTCCCAAGTGTCTTTCCCCTCCTGCCACTTCTCCTCTCCCAGATAAAAACATAAGTCTTTCCCAGAATAGAAACATTACCTCTAAAATCTTTAGTGGCAACTTTGTCCTTGACATTAAGCGCAAGGTAGATGGGCAGTGGGTTCTGACCCTGATTAACTGCATGACGTTGATCAGAGAGTCTGTGGTGGCATTTCTGAATTAGGGAAAAAAACAACCAAACACTTAGTTGATGATCACTTCCTTAGAGATGCCGGTTTATGAAGTCTGAATTTCCTTCTAAATGTATGTGAATAACAGAAGGCAAGAAAGTCAGAGGAACAGAAATAGATTTGGTTATGATAACTGGCCACATTCTACATTTGGTATACAACATCAGTCATGAGTTGCTTTATGTTCTATTGCAGCCTTGGACTGGTAAATTTAGCTGGAAAACTGTAGGGCAGATTAGGGTAATCTAGGTGTTATGTGTTAAGCACATGAGTTCTTCAAGGCAGCATGTTAATGACCTTTGTAGTCAATTTATTGATTTTCTTTTTTCAGTTTTGAAAGTTAACATCCACAGAGAAACCCTTGAGCTGCCCAATATTCACAACTTACACATCAACTGAAAATTGAGTCTGTTTCAGTCAAATTAAATTCTAGCAAATTTTACTATGCAGCACTGAGGCCAGAAATTCAATGTAAAATATAATATGAAATGAGAGTATTTCATTGAATCTGTTTCACGTAGATAAAACATAAATCAAGTTTACAAGATTTTTAAATAAAATAGCTTTTCTTCAGCTGTCATCAGTCTACTGGTTTACATGGTAAGTTTTGCGTCTGTCATTACAACAAAATTAGGAATGGGAGGTCCTGAGAGATCAAATTCAAAGTAGCTGAAAGGCACCTGCCAAATCAGAGTTTCTGTAGCTGTCTTAAGAGATCTGGATCTATATACTGCCTCATCACTAAATCTCAAAGTGCAGTAGCTACATATGGTGTACACCTGCAGTACATTCAAACTGTGACTGCAGCTTGCATAAATACTGCAGTGGTGGAGACATAAATGCATAGGGCCATAAAAACACTTAAGAACCTCAAAAAACTCTGGGATAGCTATAACATTAATTATCATGCCACTTTCAGGGCTAATCTGAGCATTTTTATGTTATATTCAGTCACAATTTAGGCTCCAATGTAGACATATGCTACATTTCCAAGATTTTCATGTAAGTAAGTGTTGTTCTGCCTACATGGCAAATACAGTTTTGTTGTCCAGGTGTCTCTTCTTACAGTTTTAATTTCTTGTACTGGCCACAAACATCAAGTCACCAACTTTATGAAAAGAAAGATGTGTAGAATTTACCCCATCATTTAACATGGATTCAATCATGAGTCCCCACAGATCAATAAAAGATGTTTTATGTCCTGCTTGAGTCCTTTGGCTCAGCTCTCTGTAATAGTTCCTCAGACTTCTCAAGCAAAAAGCCCCCATCTTGCACTTGGCTGCTTGCTTCCGAGCTTCAATAATTATTTCACCAAGATCTTTACGTGACCAGTCAGCATCTTCATACAGTTTCGTCATTGTCCTGCAAGCAGGAAACATGATGGAAAGTAGAAAGAAGTGAAGATGATGTTTCTCAAACTCAGAGGATATACTTTGCAGAGCTACGGGCCCTTACTGTTTTATCTTTTGGTAATTCTTCTCCTTGAGCTTACTCTGATCGGAAATGCAAGTCTAACAGCAGTCAGTCAAGAATCACTTGATCTGGGATCCCACACAAGCAGCTACATCATCTGTCTATGCTGTTTCCATCCAATGGTAAGTAACCATAAATGTTCATTCGCATAAGATTTAGGATTTCTACACTTCCAGTAAAGTCTCTTCTTTTGGTTAGGGCTAAGTTTCATTGATGATGCCAAAATATGATGCACAATAGGCCTTTCATGGGTGACCCTGGCATTCGCATACTTAAAATGTAAGCAAAATAGACCCCTTTTAGCCTTGTAGAGATACAAAACCTTGCAGAGCATGGGTTTTGCTTTACACAAGCTCCAAACGACATTGTCAGAATGACTCCTCACCATGTTGTACCAGATGAGCCACTGATGTATGAAACACAATCCAGAACACGCAGCTTTTGAAGACCCAAAATGCTGCCATACATGGCAGTGAGTGCTCTTATCCCACATCCTGCTGTGGTCACAGCCACTATGGGCACCTGTTCAACACAAAAGCAGGCGTGGAAAAGTGAAGTTAAGGTCATGTCAAAAGATGACACATACAAAAATAACATCCAGATACTAGTAAAACATGACAGAAATAAAGCAACATTGCTCTATGTGTTGTGATTGATACAAGTTCCTTATGTCCCTGCAGGGGTGCTGGGAGATCTTTGAACTTCAGAAAGGGTCTTTAAAGATCATGGACCAAAGTCATTGTTTTGAAGTTCCTTAAGATGATTGACCCAATAAATGGAAATAGTGACTTTGCACATCTGGACAGACCACTGAGCCCTCCAGCTGAGGTCACCATGGCTGCAAACAGGGCCCTGGAGGAATAGCTGCTGACACAGGTCCTCCTCACTCCTCATCTGGATAGTAGTGAGAAATCACTCATCTCCAGGCATGAGGGAAATGAGCAATAACACACACACACCCCCCAGCAGTGCCTTCCCTGATTACCTCATGCTCTTGCAGATCTTCCTCCAGATGAAGAACCTCCTTCAGTGCAGCAGCAACCACCTTTCTCCGGTTCTGCAGGAAATTCTGTTCTTCAGCACACAGCTCAAACCCCAAGCGGGCATCTAGGTTTCTTGGCCTGAAACACAGACCCTGAGTCCTGAGACCAGGGCACAAATATTGTATTATTACTCACCATGGTTAACTCTGGTTATGTTTGTGTGTGTTTACAGATCTGTTTGTGGACAACATAATGTAATAAATGAGAAGAGCATCACCACAGACAGACCTCTGTTAATTGCTGTAGCTGCTAACAAGGACGCAAAAGGGAAGGCAGAGCAGAACACAACATACTGTCCTGGTATGGTAACAGAGTTTCTACAACACACTTCTGGATTTATTTGCTCACATAATTAGCTTTCCAAGTTGCAGTAGTGCCTGCCATCTGTACCTGTAACAACACAACCACTGTCAACAGGCACTGCAGTTGATTAGCGAAACAGCTACCAGACCCTGGTGTTATTTTTTTTGTATGACACACAAATACAATTTCTCCGTGGAGCTGCTCTCTCCATCTGTGAGCATAATAGTGCTCACAACTCAAAACCTACTTACTGAGATGCACTACTAGCTTGGAAACTTGGAGGAAAGGGGGCCCATGATTTAATTCTCTGTCACTGAAAAAGAAGAACCTGATAAATAAAAGCCTGCAGCCCAAAGTAACCTCTGCTTACAACTGAGCCTGCGTAGACCCCTGCTGATTTCAAATGAGCTTTGCAAAGGTACGAATGTCTCCAAATTATAGGATCAGATCTTACTGGAGACTCACTTACCATTCGCTTGCCTGTGTGTACAAGTCAATTGTCCTGTCCTGAAAATCGCAATACAAACAGTGTAAGCATGCTCAGGTCATTCATCCTATGCCTTCCTCCCCTACTCCATCTACAGCCTGTTTCATTATCTCTGCAGATGGTCCAGGTTGTGAGAGAGAAAGAATGAGCTCCAGTACAAGACTGTGTTCACTAGAGGTGAGCCATTCACCCACGCCAGCTGGGCAGCTCAGAGCCTCTCGTCTTTTCATAGTTGAACAATTAGTTTAACCTTCATTTTCTGGGAATGTCACTAAAAGCCATGCATCTGAACAACAGACATGGGGGTGCTTTCTGGTTTATCTTTTGCATCAGGTTTACTCTTTGCATACGTCTTAATCGTCGTACCTATTACTGTTAGCTCACATATCATGTTGTTGAACATATTAAATATGTCCTGAGGAAATTAGTTTAAACTCAGAACAGGGTTGAATGGCATAGCTGGAACTACTTGCAGAACAAAAGGAATCAAATAAATATTCCATCATTACAGAATGACTGTCACATCTTACACTACAGCACATATGTCTGATGGAAACTGAATCACTGCACTCTAAGACTCATCATCCACCAAACTGGATGTGTGCTTGGCTGGTTTCTCTTGAGAAAGATGTGTTCTCACCTCTGCCATTGTTATCTTTTCTTGTATAGGAAGGGAGTTCAGAGCTAGAGTCACAGACTCGTTCATATCCCTTTCATTTTGACTTGATATGGACTGGAAAAGAGTACAAAAATACAACTGTTAACTATTACACAGAAGGGGGGCTAAAGAAGGAGGTAAAAGCAGTCTTCTCTGCCTCACTTGCATATGTCCACTTCCCAGTTCCCTGCATACACAGACCTGCACACACACTCAGCACTCAGAGATCACCAACGAAACACACAGTAAAGAGCCAGCTACGTGTTAGCGGTGGTTGCGTACCCTGCTGAGCCGCCTCCGCCGTGGCAGAGACACAGTGAGCGCCGACTGATTGTACTTGATGTAGTGGAACCTGGCTGGGGAGGTTGGGCAAAGGCAGGAGCTCAGCGTGTGGGTCTTGGTTCCTTCGTACGACCCATCCACAGTTAGTGCAAACTTCCTCTCTGAGGCAAAGGAGTTTCAAACAAGTTCATTTTAAAAATGTGGATAAGTTGTTTGCGCAGCAATAAAACACAGTTTTCTTAAGTAATGGCTTTTTGGTACCCAAATTGTAGGATGAATAAACAGACTCATTTGACTGAGCCTCTGACTTCAGCTTTAGAGCTTATGTGCAGAACATGCCATGCGGTAGCTGTTGCTATAGTACCCCAGTACTGTGATTGCTGAGACTACCACTCTATCCATCACGTGATTCACAGCTGATAACAGTTTGGGGGGAAAAAAGCACTCTCTGAAAGTCTGAAATTTTCCAAGTACCACAGTACTAAGACAATGTGTGGTACAAAAATATTATTCTGGTATATGAGATAATTTGAAATTTTCAGACTTCTGGGAGAAACTTCTTTAGTTTTGTAGCAGAAGACAATTACCTTCAGAAAAAATAAAATCTTAGTCCTTCTATCTCGTTCTCATTTACTTCAACCTGCATCATAGAACGGTCTGGGTTGGAAGCGACCTCTGAAGGTCGTCTAGTCCAACCCCCTCTGCAACAAGCAGGGGCATCCTCAATTAAGATCAGGCTGCCCAGAACCCTGTTGAGCCTCACTTTGAATATCTGCAGAGATGGTGCCTCAACCACCTCACTGGGTAACCTGTTCCAGTGTTCCACCACTCTCATAGTAAAGAACCTGTTCCTAACATCCAACCTAAACCAGTTCTTTTCTAGTTTGAAATAATATTCCATTTGAAATAATTTCTAACACTTGCAAAAACAAGTAATTGAAAGATGGTCTTTATACAGAAGCTTGATTCAGAGTGAAATACACTCTGTAAATCCACATATTCAAAGGTATTTAATCAACCTTCAGGAGAATTACCCCACTCAAGCATTCTCAGCTACAGTTAGCAAATATCTTTGCTGTGAGAACTGAGCTCAACTGGATCAGCCACATGCTTAAGCGGTTTGCTGGACTGGAGACATAGAAAGATGTCAGAGTGAGAAGTTTCAAAAGTTGCATAGGAGTTACACAGGTCCACAAGCGTGAATTCAACTTGGTAGAGAAGTGATGTTTACAATGTCCAACAAATCTCTTTGGAATTATGTTGCATGCCTTGTGTTCCACCCAGCAACAGATTTTATGTGTTATACCTAAAGTATTATTTAATTAATAATAATAAAAAAAAAAAAGTTAAATGACAGAAGAGGACCAGTCCTCATTCTACCTATTTTCTTTATCTCCAAATCTAGAAACTGCAGGAGTTAGCTGCAGTTTAGGACTCAAAAAAACTTATATTCCCCGCACAAATACTTTGGAAAATTATCAGTGTCTGACAAGATATTATTATAGAGAAAAGTATTTTGTGATGAAGCCAGAGCACATACTCCTCACACCACACTCTGCAGTAATCAGTACATTTTTGACCAGCTGCAATCCCCTCTACAGGCCACTGGCACCAGTGAGATTTTTGCACTGCAGCTTAAATAACTTCAAAGCAGAATGTTCAAGTGTAAAACACTGAGCACTTTTGCTATCAGATCTGCTCTGTACATCAGTGAAAGGCTCACCTGTGCTGTCCTTCTTCAGCCTCCCACCATTCACCTGCACATCCAAACAGGAAACTTCACGAGACTGCAAGAAACAACCAGGGAAAGAGACAAAAAAGGTACCTGCTGTCAGTAGAGCTCTGCCTCAGCTGGTCTCTCAGACATGCGTGGGCTTTTGGGCCATGCACCTTGAGGGAGAGAAGGTCCCAGCCTCTAATGCCCCTACTAGGTCTAGGGAGGTGGCTTCCAGATGAGAAATAACAAAGAAAAGGGTTCTACTCACTCCCTTCTGGAGAAGAAGCCCCACAAGTGCCTGATGGAGGACCAGCCACAGGGGAAGGCTGCCTGGGCTCAGCTTAGTTTGGCAGAGGCAAGCACTGGTGGCAGCTCACAGCTTTCACAGCTACAACCTCTCCCAGCATAAGTCACTACTGGGGACTGCATGGGAAAACCAACACCAAGACCAGCTTTAGCCTACCTCTCAGCTGGAGCCCTCATACCATAGCATGGAGCAACTTCCTGGTATCTTTAATACTATAGCTTTGCAATAAGCTTTGTTATACAGCGGGGAAAGGATTATGAAATGAAAATTACCACTAAAACTCCATTAGTAACAATGTTTTCAGGAGGATCAGGGCTGAAAGACAAAACGGAAAACAATAGATTAAAAACCAGTACTCCTCTTGTTTGGTTGGTTTTTAAAACATTTTCTTCAATCATTATTTTGTTATTTTTATCTTTAGAAATCCATCTTTGGATAGGCAGCATGGGCAAACAGCAGCAGAGATGCTTTCTGGGCATTCAGTCCAATTTGCCTTTCACAGGCTTGAGTATGAACTTTATAATATTTGTTGCTGAATGACAGAGTTCTTTACTGGATCAGACAAGATGGTTTTCTGACCATTGAAGCAAATTTAAAAAGGGATGTACTTTACTCTCTTCTTCACTTTGCACTAAATTGCACTGTTGCCCCATATTGCTCAGTTCAGAAATGGGTGATCAGTGCTGAAAAGATGCTGAATTCATCCAACGTGGCATAACAAAACCAAACCAAAACAAAAAACCAAACATATAAAATATTACTATTGACATTAAAAATCAACAGCAGTACTAGAACTGATTTACATGCCCGTTCTCTCCATTAACCATTCAGTCATCATAGAAATAGCAAAAAAAAACAAAAAACCTTTTAAATCTATTCCAGCAAATAAATTCCAAGTATCATTTTCTCACATTCTTATGACAAAGTAAAGCATTTGACATGACACAATAAGGAGTAGGAAGGGAATTGAACCTTAAAATCTCCTCCTGTGAATAAAGCCCCTCGAAGCCTGGCGAGCAGTTGCCGTCAGGGACATCTCTATGCTCCCATCAGCAACTGTGCAAGATTCTCCATGTATTCAAATGCCTGGGGTAAATGGATGCACATCGTGCACTGTGATGCACCCTTTCTCTGCTAAACACCTTACACAAGCACTTCCCAAACACCCAAAGTTTTCCTCTGTGTTACTGAGATGGTGACACTGTAAGGGAGCTGTAAGCTTACAATGACACCATTTTATGTCAGTAAGATTTCATCTCTGGTTTTGTGCTGGTTTGAGGCTAATTGGAATATTTTAATAGAGAAAATTATACTAAAGGCTGTGGAAAGGAAAACAGTGGTGTTGTTTACTTTACTCACAGGCTTGTTGAGATGTTTAAGAATAAGAACTCAAAACATAGATAACACAGTGTCTCGGGCTGGCAGTCAGTCTCTGGGGCACAGCATCTTGGGCGGTCTAGCTTCCGGTTTCTCCTCTCTGCTGCGTAATTTCACTAATCTCTTTCCTTCTAACCCCCCTGGCCAATCCTCAAAATTCACNGCAGTCACTGCAGATTGATTCTCCTGTGAAGAGACATACTTACACTGTTCTGTTTTTCAGGGGACTCTATAAGCCAGTGTCCACCTTTTGTTACTGATTCTCTTCATGCCCTATCCACTGTACTTCTAGTGTCACATTCTTGTAACTTCATATCCATTATTTTAGCAGTCTCCTACTTTAGATCTTGCAGGCCAAATACCATTCGTGCTGCAGTGCCCCTTGGTGGTTGCTTCTGCCTTCTCCAGCCATAGGTTGGTTCACCTCTGTCTGTTTCACAGGCAACATGAAATTCTTTTCCTTTCTCCGCCACAAGCTTTCAAAGTTCCCCCACTGATCCTCAGCATAGGCGAGGCTGGGTTTCTCTGGTGCAAGCAAATCGTCTTGCTCCTGTCTCAGCCCTCACCCACAGCCTGTGCAGATGTTACTATGGTGGAACATTCAGGCATATAAACTCCAGGGTGTTCTGGAAGGTGTTACTTGGTTTTGGTGGAGTCTGCACACATGGACCTATTGCATACTCGGTCTTCATCTTTTTCTTTTGTAATTTCCTCCCCCTAATTTTAACTTTCTCCTTCATAGGTTCTGGTGCAGCTCTCATTACCTCGTTGATCTCTAGTGTGAGCAGTAAGGAAAAGTTAGCATGGAAATCTAATCTGTCCAAAACAGTTATCGAATCAGTGAAGTATTTCTAGCCCTAAACACTAACCTTAAAGCTTCAGTATAAAGTTGTCTCTGCCTTATGAAAACAAGATCTGCTGGAAAACTCACTTATGAGAGAGATTTGGTCTGCAGCTTATGACTGCAGATCACTACTTTTACTTTAGGAGAACATAATGCACAGCTTGGAACCGACAGCTCCTAGTCCATCAGCTCCTAGTCCAAAGGGACATCCAAAACCATTCAGATAAACTCTCAATAATTGGACATTCAAGGACAGCAATCAGACAATCAAATCCAATAATACTGGCTCTGTCTGTAGAAACACCACCCAAAATCTGCAGCAATTACAGAAGCAACATTGTGTATCAATCTCTGAAACAGATGAACATAATCAAGTGGCCAAATGGTCAGTGGGAAAGGCTTATATATGAGGGGACCTGTGAGAGGCAAAATGAGATAATCGCTTTCTCACCTGACTACATCTCCTTATTTTCCTCCTTGAATTTTATTCATACCTGTGGATTGAGCTGGAAACTCAACTGAATGTTTTCTCCAAGCTGGATTTTGGAAACATCGAAGAATACAGTGAGGAGATGGTCATCTTGGGTTACTTTGTCCTCATCACAAACTTTCAGCTCCAAAATATTCTGGAATCAAATAAAAACCAAACCAAACCAAAACAAAACAAACAAACAAACAAAAAAAGTAGCATTTGTCAGATCCCATGGATATTTTGTTAAAGGAGTTTGTTAAAGAAGCCTAAGAATGAAGGCAAAGACAAAAGTAAAATAGAAAATTCACAGTTGCACTCTACAGACAGCTGAATATTTGGGTGTTGTCCAGTCATTGAAAGTTGAAGACCTAGAGTGAGAGAGTGTGAATATTTAGTAGGTGAGCTCAGAGAGACCCATGGTGCAGAAGGGCTATAAAGCAGGTCTGATATCTGGTAGGAATATCTGCTGTTCCTACCTTAACCTGGCTCTGGATGGTGAAGTGGAAGGTTTCATTCCACGTCGGGTTCTTGCTGTTCTGGACTGTCTTAGTGCGGAACTGCTGCACTGAAGCCGTTGGTAGACTGAGGCTCACATAACAGTCTGACTGGGTCACTGTTGAAGACAGGGAAAGTGTAAAATTAAGAGACCAATGAAGTACATCCAATATCTTGTAAGGTGTTGCACAGTAGGAATTTTTAAGTGCTGCATACAGGAAAACACACAGAATGCAGACCCATAAAGCTAATGCTGGACAAGAAGCTTGCTTTACACTTTCTGAAAGCCTGTCAGTCTACCCTTCTTCTTTTAATTGCTAGAAAAACAATAAACAGTCAAAATTGCATTCCTCTGACAAGACATACATAGCCAGACTACCCATCTATATAGGGCTTCCAAGGTTTTAACACTGATGAGCCACTCATATGCACAGGGGCATGCATACGAGTGTCTCACAGGGTTTGGCACCACTGATGGTTCAGCTGCCTGTCAATAAGACAAAGCAGATAGCATTAACAGCTGTGATGGCAGCTGTGATGGACACACAGAGCCCAGATCATACATATTGAGCTTCCACAGGTAGGCATGGACATATCTTATTGTTTCTGGGGTAGCTCTGGCTGTAAGTGTCATGTTGTTGCACTGAAGTTTCCCATGAAGGCTTCACCACTCTCTCCCACCAAGACACTTGATCTCAATCTGCCTTCCTCCCTTTCAGAAAGCTGAAGAAGGGAACACATACCTCTTTCAGAAAGCTGAAGAAGGGAACACACACATATGTACCATATTTTAAGCTTTTTAAGAAAAAAAAATTAATTGTCAAGAAAAAATAACAACTTGTGGAGAAGATTAATTACATTTAATCCTCTGTAAAGTGAATTAAAATGAATACATGTAAGAAAAGTGTTGAAATGCTGAACATTCTGAAGGTGTAACATCTGGTTTGAGAAGCAGATGTCCTAAGAGAGAGGTTTTGCTGATAAAGTTGCATACAAAAATATTGCTTCATGTCACTATTTTCACCCGCATCTGTGTGCCGCAGTCAGGGAGGGACAAGGCTATTTGCAACACTTGATGAGCAGGTGAAAGCTTGCTTGTGTTTCCCAGCACAGAGCAAGGCGAAGTTGCTCCTTTGCACAAGATTCCCTTGGCTTGGCTTTGCACAAGATTCCCTTGACTTGGCTTTGATGATTCAATTAGAGGTCTATTTAGGTCATAAAAGGCACCTATGAATATTACTATCCCCAGATGTAGGGAGGACAGCTTTAGTTTCACTGTTCTTTCCCATATGAAGAGGCCAGTTGTAAAATCTGGATTCACACTTGAGCTCTGTTGTAGGTGAAGGATATTCAGGAGCAAAGCTTCAGTATTAAAGTGGTCAGCAGTCATCTGCAGTGCTTGCATCATCAACAAGCACTTTCCTTCTGAGGCCAGAATAATCTGTCATAGTCATTAAGAATTAGGAGGCAAACGTGAATCATGAGATTAACAATCCTGTGGACCCACACTCAAAAGTCAGAGATGATCACCCTACAGAACAAGATCTGTTAGTTATGGACAGCAGCCCACACAAGTGCCAAAGATAGCATGGGGGAGTTTTGCACCAAAATGCCAATCCCATCATTAACATTATATTTCCTCCATTTGTAACACCACCTACTCAAGCATCCCTGTCATTGCACAGTAGACATCTTCATCTGACTAAACTGACTCTTGTCCCACTTAGTGTAACCTGTAGACCTGGAAACACAGAGTAATTGGCTCAGTCCTTTAATCACACTCTATGTGTAGCTAAAATAAAATAATAAACAAAACCAGCTTTTATTTAATTCTGCTGATTCCCTTGAGGTTTAAGTCATCTTTGTTTGAGTAATTGAACAAAAAACCTAAACAAACAAAGACTTTGACTGATGAGGGTGGTTGTGATATATACCAAGGCATATAAGTTCTTTTAAAAAAAAAAAATCAAAACATACAGAAGCCACCTGAGCTTCTAACAGTTCTAATTACTCCCAAACATTTGTGTGCATACAGGAAATTTCCATGTGAAAATCCTTTTTCAGTCCAGATGGTCATCAGCACAGACTGCCATCAACTCTTACCCCTATAAGGAGATCAGAAGGACCCAAGTCCATAAATTTGTGAACAAATTTCTTTATTTCACTTACATTTTTCAAACAGCAATACATGTCCTGACCAGGTCTGTTTGTGAAGAACAATGTATTAGCTGAAAAGTCGACCAATTTTTTTTCTTTTCTGCAAGTGATGAGTGTCTGCTACTGGATTGCATGATACACTTTTAACAAATAACTACTTGTCAGACAGCAGAGCTCTGGCTTCTCCTTTCACTGACTTTCTCGAAGGGGATTCTGACACAGCTGTTTAAACAAATTTGGTTCCCTCTTCCCATCTGCAAAATGTGTTTGATGATGCTCTTTGTACTTCAGGGGTGTTCTCTTGTTCGTGTATTTCCCAGGTGTTGTAAGACAGTTGTTTACACACCCAGGAACCTCTTTTACACATCTGAGATACCTCAGGCCTGTATTCTGTCTGACCTTCTAGAGGCACAAGTAGATATGGGAACTGGAACTCCACAGCCTAGCCTATGCCCAAGCTGGTTGGTCACACCACAATATGCTTTGTACCTAGCATCTCTTCACAAGGCTGCCATTGACAGCCACGTACAAGCAAACCATCATTACCCTGGCACCTGAGCCTAACCACCACCTGACCACAGTGATTACATTCACACATGGTTCACACAGCAGAGCTTCACAGCAGCAACTTAGTGTGTCCCTTCCCTGGACCACAACACGTGAGCAGCCATCAAACATGCTTGAGGTGGCAGCTGTGGTATCACTGTGGGGCAATGCCCTACCAAAAGCAGGTGTGGCAGCAGGTGTTTATGAAAGCACAGTCTCTTCCTTCAGTTATTACACTAGTTGCTAATTATCTTCCAGGCTAATAGCAGGACTGGAACTTAATTGTGTTTTGCTATTAGAAAACTCTACAGGAACGTGACCCATGCTGAAAAACACCATAGTCCCACCACCATGCTGCATCCGAAACAGCATGGCACCAGCTGCTCTGGCTTGAGCTAAATTCCCATCTGCCTACCTGCCCACATTCAAACAGGGCTAAGACAAACAAACAAAATTGTGTGTGTATATATATATATATATACACACATATACGTGTGTGTGTGTGTGTATATATAAATATATATATATACATGTGTGTGT
>VWYK01036199.1:4670-18128 GCA_013399775.1 Semnornis frantzii
CTGGAGCAGCTCTGCTGTGAGGCCAGGCTGAGGCAGCTGGGGGGGTTGAGCCTGCAGAAGAGAAGGCTCCAGGCAGAGCTCAGAGCAGCCTGCCAGCAGCTGAAGGGGGCTGCAAGAAGGCTGCAGAGGGACTGTTTGCAAAGGGCTGCAGGGACAGGCCCAGGGCAATGGTTTGAAATGAGAGCAGAGCAGCTGGAGATTGGCTGTGAGGAACAAGTTCTGCAGCAGGAGGCTGCTGCAACACTGCCACAGGTTGCCCAGGGAGGGAGCTGAGGCTGCATGGCTGGAGATGTTCCAGGTGAGGCTGGAGAAGGCTGTGAGCAACCTGCTGCAGTGGAGGATGTCCCTGCTGAGTGCAGGGGCTTGGCCTGGCTGAGCTCTGGAGGTCCCTTCCAACCCAACCCATTCTATAACTCTTTGAAACAACAAATCTGTGTTTTTCCACCCACCTTGGTCTGGTACTGCTCCTCTGCCACCTGGGACTTGCTGAGCCTCATTTCTTGGGTGATCCTTTGTAGATGGCTGAGTTGTTTGTCTTTTTCAGCTATGGCTATGAGGTACTGCTCCTTGAGGCTGCTGTTCTGCTTCTCCCAGCTGCTCCTCTCTTGTCTGCTCAGAATAACACAAAGGAAGTGAACAGGAAGTTACCAGTATCAGTTATGATACTGGGGACAGGCTGAGAGGGTTGGGACTGTTCAGCCTGGAGGAGAGACGGCTCCAGGGAGACCTTGGAGCAGCCTGAAGGGGACCACCAGAAAAGCTGGGAAGGGACTTTTGACAAGGGCTTGGAGCAACAGAACAAGAGGGAATGGATTGAAGCTTGAGGAGGGCAGACTGAGAGTGGAGATTAGGAAGAAATTCTGTCCAGGGAGGGTGGTGAGACCCTGGCACAGGCTGCCTAGGGATGCTGTGGATGTCCCCTCCCTGGAAGTGCTTCAGGCCAGGTTAGATGAGGCCTTGAGTGACCTGGGCCAGTGGGAGGTGTCCCTGCCTGTGACAGCAGGGTTGGAGCTGGATGATCTTGGAGGTCTCTTCCCACCTAAGCCATTCCATGACTCTCTGAATCCAGGCATCACTTTACTCCCTATCATTACCCCATGCCAGATGTTTTATAAGCAAACCAACTCCCTTAAGTCCAGGAACCTGCAAAGCAGGTTTAAGGTTTGAAATGAGAGCAGAACAGACTGAGAGTGGCTGTGAGGAACAAGTTCTGCAGCAGGAGGCTGCTGCAACACTACAGCAGGTTGCCCAGGGAGGGAGTTGAGGCTCCATGCCTGCAGATGTCCAATGTGAGGCTGGAGAAGGCTGTGAGCAACCTGCTGCAGTGGAGGATGTCCCTGCTGAGTGCAGGGGCTTGGCCTGGCTGAGCTTTGCAGGTCCCTTCCAGCCCAACCCATTCCATGATTCCAAAGTTTAGGCTGTAACCCTTCCCCCTAAGCCTGAGGGGAAAGCTGCCCAAGGAAGAACTGTGCCCAGCTCTGAGCAGGACAAAGTGATCTGCTGAGAGCTGAGGGGCAGGGCTGACCTTCCCCTGCTAGCTGTGCCCCCTGCCCTCAGGGAGGCAGGAAAAGGGCACCTTTGCATCTGTCAGGCAGTGAGAAGCCAGGACCAGGCTCACCTGAGCTGCTGGAGCTCCTGCTGGTACAGAAGGCTTTCCTGCTTCAGCTGCTGCTGCAGGTGGTGCTGCTTATCTGCCTCCTGCTGACACTCCTGCAGCTGTGCTTTCAGTCGAGAGTTCTCAGCTGCCTCCACCCCCACCAGGATGTACTGCTGCTGCAGGTTCTTCAGCTCCCTCACCTGCAAAAGGGAATCAGCACAGACTGGGACCAGGCAGAGAGCTTTGGTGCTGGCAGGGAAAGGGAAACAGCAGAGGATGGGACAAGGGAGCAGGCAGAGAGGTTTGGTGCTGGCAGGAAAAGGGAAACAGCAGAGAGGGAGCAGGTAGAGAGGTTTGGTGCTGGCAGGTGTTTCAGGACATTTTTCACTGTGGGATCTGGAGCAAGAAGGGAAAGGAGCTAGAAAGTGTCACTGGTGATTACAGCAGCCTGCCAAAAACTGCTCAGCAGGGAAAGCCTTAGGGAATTCCTTCTCAGAATGGTCTGGCTCAGAAGGGACCAAAAGTCATCCAGTCCAACTCCCTCTGCAGCAAGCAGAGACATCCTCAGCTGGATCAGGCTGTCCAGAGCCCTCTGGTGAGTTTGAGACATGCCATCAAGATTTAACATAGATTAAAACCACTCCAGACTCCATTGATTCCCTTCTTCAGGGAATACAAAAGTGAGACAGGAGGAGCTGCTTAACTCCTGAAGAGTCAGGCAGGAATCTGAGGAATTAAATCCTTTTGCCAAGCTACTCAGGCTGACATTGTAAAGAGGTTGTCACTGCACATCACAGAATCACAGAATGTTAGGGGTTGGAAGGCACCTGGAAAGCTCATGCACAGCCCAAGCCCCCTGCCAGAGCAGGCTCACCCAGGGCAGGGCACACAGGGACACAGCCAGGGGGGGCTGGAAAGTCTCCCAAGAAGGAGACTCCACAGCCTCTCTGGGCAGCCTATTTCACTGCTCCATCACCTCACAGGGAAGAAGCTTTTCCTGATGATGACCTGGAAAGCTCATGCACAGCCCAACCCCCTGCCAGAGCAGGCTCACCTGGAGCAGGGCACACAGGGACACATCCAGGGGGGCCTGGAATGGCTCCAGACAAGGAGACTCCACAGCCTCTCTGGGCGGCCTGCTCCAGGCCTCTGCCACCCTCACAGGGAAAAGGCTTCTCCTCCTGTTCCCCTGGCACCTCCTCTGCTCCAGCTTGCCCCCACTGCCCCTTGTGCTGCCCTTGGGCACCCCTGAGCAGAGCCTGGCTCTGCCCTCCTGGCACTGCCCTGCACATCTTCATCAACATGCATGAGGGCAGCCCTCAGGCTCCTCTGCTGCCAGCTGCCAGCCCCAGCTCCCTCAGCCTGGCCTCACAGGAGATGTTCCACTGCCTGCAGCAGCTTTGGGGTTCTGCCCTGGGCTCTCTCCAGCAGTTCCCTGCAATCCTTGATCTGAGGGGCCCAGAACTGGACACAATATCCCAGTGTCCGTGCTGACTGCAGGAGGGTTGGGCTAGATGACCTCAGGAGGTCCCTTCTGACCCAGCCCATTCTCTGATTCTATCTGGCAGAATGTTCCCACAGGAGCGAAGTTCAACAGGAGGTAATTCCATTACCTCTGAAAGGTTATGGTGACTGGGAGAGGCTCCTGAAGGCTCCAGAAAGGAAAAGTCATCCCTGCCTGGAAGAAGGCCAAGGAGGAGGAACTGGGGCTGAAGTCAGAGCAGGAAGAAAGAAGAACTCAGAGGAGGCCACCAAGATGCTGAGAGGGCTGCAGCAGCTCTGCTGTGAGGACAGGCTGAGAGAGTTGGGGCTCTGCAGCCTGCAGAAGAGAAGGCTTCCAGGAGAGCTTGGAGTGGCCTTGCAGGATCTGAAGGGGGCTGCAGGAAGGCTGGGGAGGGACTATTGACAAGGGCTGGGAATGGCAGGACAAGGGGAATGGGTTTGAAGTGTCAGANTGTCTATGACTCTCTGACTCCACGACTCACCACTCTGTCTCTGTCATTCTGCAAGGAGGTGAGGGCATTCTTCAGGCTCTGCACTTCTGGAGGAGCACTGGAAGGGCTCCCTTCTGCTTGCAGCTGTTTCACCTCTTCCACCTTCAGTCTCTCCAGGAGATGCTCTCGCTCATTCTGCAGGCTTGCCATAGCCTTGGAGAAAGCTTGGACTTGGTTGGAAGAGCCTTCCAGCTCTGCAGCCAAACGGTGAAGCTCCTCATCTTTGGCCCTGAGCTTCTCCTTCAGCTTCTCCAGCTGAGCCCTGAGACCTCTTTCATCAGCAGCTTCCTGCAGCTGGGCCAGCTCAGACCTGGCCGCATCTCGCTCCCTGGCGGCAGAGCTCTGCTCCTCTTGCAGCTGGGCCAGCTGCTGCTGCAGGGTCTGCAGCAGCCTCTTGTGCTCCTCCAAGTCCCCAGAGGATTTGTGTTTCAAGGCACAGAGCTCCTCGTGGGCCTGGTCCCGGCTGTCCTGCAGGGAGCTCATGGACTTCCCGAAGGCCTGGATTTGAGCGCGGAGCTCTTTGTTTTCATCCGTGACCGCCAGCAGCTTCTGCTCCATCTCCATCAGGTCCCTCGCCAGCTCTGCCACCCTCTCCTCTGCTGTTTCTGTCTCGTTCCTCATGATGCCTGCGTCGTGGTGGAGGTGCTTCAGCTCCTTCTGCAGCCTGGCCTCGGCCTCTGCCTCTCTCCTGGCCGCATCCCTCCGGACGCAGACCAACTCCTCCTCGAGTTCTGCTACCCTCTGGCGCGAGAGGCGAAGCTGACGGCTGAGCTCCTCTGCCTCCGCCACAGGACTGCCCTCACGTAGTGCTGCCATCTCCCTCTGCACCTTAGACAGACAGGACTTGAGGCTTTCCATCTCCTGAGCCATGCCAGCTTTATCCTCTTCCAAGGCTCCCAGGGAATTCCTGAGGTCGTCCTGAGCACGCTGGGATCCCTTCAGTTGTGCTTCTGTGGCTGCCTTCTCCTTTTCCAGAGCCTGGATCCGCTGGAGCTGCGTTTTGAGAAGCTGCTTCTGCTGGGAATCCTTGATGGAGATCACTTGGTGGAGGTCTTCTCGGTACCTCACCAGCTCCGCGCTCAGCTTGGCGTTCTCCGAGTTGAGGTCATCCATCTGGCTGTGGAAACTTCTGATCTCCTCCCTCAGCTTGTTGTTCTCAGCAGCAGCCTCCTGAATGATTTGGTCTTTCTCCAGGATGATCACCAGGTGACGTTCCTCCAGCTGCTTGTAGTCCCTCAGCACTCGGTCGCGGTCGTCTTGCAGCGACGACATGGACTTGGTGAAGGCCTCCAGCTGGGCCTTCTGCTGCTTGCTTTCCTCCCTGCTCACCTTCACCTTCTCAGTCAGGCTATCAAGTTTCTCAAGGGATTTGTTTTTCTCATTTTCCAACGTTTTTTTTTCCTCTTCCTTCTTACTTAAGCTAAGCTCCAACTCCCTCAGCTCCTCAGAGTGCTGCTGCTGCAGTTCGGACAGAGCAGCCAGAACTGCTTCTTCCTTGGCAGACAGCAAACCCAGGATCTTCTGATCCTTGGCACTGGTTTCTTCATGCAGCTTATTTGTTAGGTCCTTGGAAGCCTGCAGGTCAGCCTCAAGCTGTTCACAGCTCAGTTTCAAATTCTGGATGCTGGCCTCTTGTTGCTTGACCACAGTGCCCAGCTCTTCCCTGCCCAGCTCGCACTGGGCGAAGGAGCTCTGTAAGTCAGCAAGCTGACCTCTCAGGCTGCTGATTTCTGACTCCAGCTTCTGCTGCTCATTCTGGGACTCACTGTTCTGTTTCTGAGCCTCTTCCAGCTGAGTCAAAAGCTCCTTCCTTTCTTGCTGCAGCATTTCACATGTCTTCTGATGATGATCGATCTCCTTCCTGCACTCAGACTCCCTCTCTTCCTTGTTACGTTCCAGCCTGAGGAGGCAGAAGAATCAGAGAATGTCAGGGGCTGGAAGGGACCTCCAAAGCTCAGCCAGTCCAACCCCCCTGCCACAGCAGGATCACTCAGAGCACATCACACATCCAGGCAGGTCTTCAATATCTCCAGAGAGGGAGACTCCACAACCCCCCTGGGCAGCCTGTGCCAGGGCTCTGTCACCCTCACAGGGAAAAAATTCTTCCTCAGGTTTAAATGAACTTCCTCTGCCTCAGCTTGCACCCAGTGCCCCTTGTGCTGGCACTGGGCATCACCCAGCAGAGCCTGGCTCCAGCCTCCTGCCACTCACCTGCACATCTTGATCCCCATTGCTGAGGTCCCCTCTCAGTCTCTCCTCTCCCAGCAGCACAGGTCCAGCTCCCTCAGGCTCTCCTCCTAACAGAGCTGTTCCATTCCCTTCAGCATCTTTGTGGCTCTGTGCTGGACTCTCTCCAGCAGTTCTATGTCCCTCTTGAACTGAGGGGCCCAGAACTGGACACAGGACTCCAGATGTGGCCTCAGCAGGGCAGAGCAGAGGGGCAGGACAACCTCTCTTGACCTACTACCCACAGCCCTGCTAACCCACCCCAGAATGGCAGTGCCCCTCCTGGCCACAAGTAAGAGGAAGTCAGTCACAAATCAGGGAAGCACTTCCAGCATCCAGACTCACAGGAACAGTTTTTAGTGCTTATACTGATTCAGAAAAGCCAGCAAAAAGAGTTTGAGTTGAAGGAAGCAAGCTGCAAGCATCCATATGATTCCTTTCCCCTCAATTCCAAACTCAAGGCACCTTTCAAAGCTCTGACTGCAGGACTGCCTGAAAGAGGAGTGTTGGGGGAAGAGTTTTTAAAGACACCTTTATGTCAAGAGAGAAAAAAGGAGGTCAAGCACTGAATGTTACCATCTCCCTTTCTTCTTCCTGTCATCCACTGCAGCTAACCAAAGGCAAGCAAATGATCCATCAATTGCTCTTCTCCTGGGCTTGATGCTCCCATCCTGCCCCAGTATGCAGACACAGCAACCATACAGAGCAGTTTTACTTGCCATGGAGTGGTCTGGGTTGGAAGGGACCTCCAAAGGTCACCCAGTGCAACTCCCATGCACTGAGCAGGGACATCCTCCATTAGAGCAGGTTGCTCAGAGCCCTGTCAAACCTGACCTTGAATATCTCCAGGGATGAGGCCTCAACTACTTCTCCTGGCAACCTGGGTAAGACCTCCCCTGCAGTGCTGCATCCAGCTCTGGAGCCCTCAGCACAGCAAGGACATGGAGCTGATGCAGCAGGGCCAGAGGAGGCCATGGCAATGCTCAGGGGCTGGAGCAGCTCTGCTGTGAGGCCAGGCTGAGGCAGCTGGGGGGGTTGAGCCTGCAGAAGAGAAGGCTCCAGGCAGAGCTCAGAGCAGCCTGCCAGCAGCTGAAGGGGGCTGCAAGAAGGCTGCAGAGGGACTGTTTGCAAAGGGCTGCAGGGACAGGCCCAGGGCAATGGTTTGAAATGAGAGCAGAGCAGCTGGAGATTGGCTGTGAGGAACAAGTTCTGCAGCAGGAGGCTGCTGCAACACTGCCACAGGTTGCCCAGGGAGGGAGCTGAGGCTGCATGGCTGGAGATGTTCCAGGTGAGGCTGGAGAAGGCTGTGAGCAACCTGCTCTAGGGGGAGGTGTTCCTGCCCCTGGCAGGAGAGTTGGAACTGGATGACCCTTAGGGACCTTTTCAACCTAAGACACTGAACATAACCCCAAAGCTCTCTTCTATCCCCACACAAGGCTTATGTCCTGGATCATTTCTCCCTCCCCAGGAAGTCTCATTTTGCTCTCCTCCTCAGCCAGTCATTAGTTTTATCTACTCCATGTACATTTAGGGATATTTCCACACTCCAAATGCTTCATTGCTGGGAAAGGGAAGGGGAATTCTGCCTCCCCTCTGGCTGCTGCCTGGCCAAACAGCACAAGCACCCCAGCTGGCAGCATTCACCTTCTTTACCTGGCTCTCTGAGCCTGAAGCTCCTCCACTTGTAGGGTCACCTGCTGCAGCTGCTCCTTCAGCACAGCACAGGTCTCCTCCCTGAGGCCTATTTCCTCTTCCTTCTTCTGAATGGCTTCAGTGAATTTCTTCTCCCAGGTTTTGGACTCATCTATCACTCTGTCCCTGTCATCCTGAAGGGAGGACATGCTCCTGGTGAAGGCTGCCAGCTGGGCCAGCGTTTTGTTCAGGCTGCCTTCCAGCTGCTTGGCTTCTTCATCCTTTGCCTTCAAGGAGGCTTGAAGACCAGCAGCAGTTCCTTCCACCACCTCCTTCTCCCTCTGCAGGGCTGCCAGCTTCTCCTCCATGCTCTGCAGCTCCTTGGAGTGCTTGTCTTTCTCTTGCTCCAGTCTTCTCTCCAAGGCCTCATCTCTTTTCTTCATCTGAATTTTGCTCCTCTCTTTGCTTGCCTGCAGCTCTTCCTTCACTTTGACACTCTCTGCCAGAACCCTTGCTGCCTCACTCTGGGTGTCATCCAGCACTACCCTGCAGAGAGCAAGCTCTGCCTGGGCTCTCTTGGTGTCCTCCAGCGCTTCAGCTAAAGCCTCCTTGGCTGCTTCCAGCTCCTTCTGCGCCTCGCCCTGCTGCAGTTCCAGAGCCTTAACAGCTCTCTCCAAGCTGCTGTTCTTCTCCTGGCTGTCAATGCAGTCCTTCTGCAGCTGTCTGATCTCCTGCTGCTTCTGCTTCAGCAGCTCCTGGAGCTCCTTCACGTGCGCGCTGCTCTCCCCCCTCCAGCTGCACTTCAGCTTCTCCAGCGCCTCCCTCTGCCTCTCTGAGCTGACTCTGCTGCTCTCCTTTGCCACCTGCCCCTTCTCCTCCTCCAGCTCCTGCACCACCCTCTGCAGGCGCTGAAGCTCACGCTGCAGCTGCTCCTTTTGCAGCTGGAAGTCCGTTGCCTCTTGCTGGTAGTTGCCAATGCTGCCATTGAGCTCTGCCAGCTGATTCATCAGCCTTTCCTCCAAGTCATCCTTCTCAGCCTCCAGCCTCTCCTTCAGCTCTGTCACCCTGAGCAGATCAGCTCTGGTGCTTTGCACTGCTCGTTCCAGCTCCGCTACCGTGTCCTGAAGAGCACTCAAGTCGTGGACTTTCTCCTCCACTTGGCTCTCCAAAGCCCTTTTCTCACCTGCTAAAGTCTCCACACACCTGTGGATGTCACCCAGCTCTTGCTCTGATGCCCTCCTGCTGTCTTCCAGCTCTGTGATTCGCTCTGTGAGCTTAGCTATCTGCTGTACGTAGGTACTGAGGTCTTCACCAGGGCTACCATCTTCCAAAGCTTTGTGTTTCAGCTCTGCAGGAGGAGACTCTGGCCTGAAGCATAAATCTGCTTCATCTTCAGTCCTCTCCACTGGGGGTGGTGGTGGTGAGGCAGCTGCCTGATTTGTTTCTTCCCCTGTTGGTCTCTGAGCAGTGTCTTCGTCCACCAGTTCTCTGCTCTCCTTCAGCTTGGACTCTGTTACCTGCAGGAGACTCTTCAAGTCTGTGATCTCTTGATGAAGAGACTCCTTTTCAGCCATCACTGCCTCCAGCTGAGCAGAAAGAGACTGGCAATCCCTCCTGGAGTTGTCCAGCTCTTCTGTCAGGCTAGCATTTGACACAACATCTCCAGCCCTGTGCAGCTCTCCATCCTTAAGCTGAATCTCTGCTCTAAGCTTCTCGTTCTCCTCTTCCAGCTCCAGGATTTTTTGTTGCTTGGATTTTGCAAATTTCCTCATTTTCTCCTTCATTCCATCGATTTCCTCCTCAGCTTCCCGGAGCTGCTTGTTTGCTTCCTCCTTCCCTGCTTCAGCACTCTTGAGCCTGAGGAAAACCTCCTGCTTCTCCTGCCTGGCAGCCTCCAGGAGGCGCTGGATGCGCTCGGCCTCGCCGCTCACCTTCTCGTAGGACTGCAGGAGGGTTTCATACTCCCCCTGCAGCTCCCTGCGTTTCTCCTGCCACTCGGAGCTCTCCGTGGCCTGCAGGCACTGCAAGGATCCCAGCTCCTTCTCCAGCTTCTCCTTCTCCAGCAGGACTCCCTCGAGGGTGCGGGTCAGGTTGTGGCAGCAGGCATCCAGAGCCTGCTTTGCTCTGAGTGCCTCGTCCAGCTCTGCAGCGAGCTTCTCTCGCTCTCCAGTGAGCTCTGCCACCTTAGCTGTTAAGGCAGCTCCTTCTTCAAGCTGCTCACCTAGCTGGCTTTCCACCTTGGCCAGCCTGGCACCAAGGCCTTCACTGGTAGCTTTAGCATGAGCCAGCTCCTCCTTCAGAGATTTGCTCTCCTTCAGGGCCTCTTTTCTAGAGATAAGTGCAGCCTGCAACTTTCTCTGCAGCTGACTCTTCTGTTTGGCTGCTTCTGCCCCATCCTCTTGCTTCTGAACTTCGAGCAGCTCTGCCTGCAGCCGTTTGCTTTGCTCCTCGTGTGCCTGAGCCTGAGTTTCCAGCTGACTACAGAGGCTCTGGACTGAGTCTTCCTTTTCCAGCAGCTGTGCCTGCACCTTAGCTAGAGCTTCGCTTTTCTCCTGCAGCTGCAAGTTCAGAACTTCCATTTCTTCAGCCCTTTTGTGCAGAAGGGTTTTCAGGTCTTCCAGATCATCCTCTCCAGACTTCCTGGCCTGCCTCTCCTCCAGTTCTGCCTGCAGATTTGCCACCTTAGCTTCAGCTTGGTGAGAGGTCCTCTTCAGCCCTTCCATCTCCTCAAACAGCTGTGCTACCTGCTCTTGCAGGTGAAAGACCAGTTCTGACTTGGAAGCAAGCTCACTTTGCACCTGGCTGATGTGATTTTCCAGCTCCTCTTTCTCCAGCTCCACCTTCTCAAGGCTTTTCTTCAGCTCCTCCCCAGACACATCTGCAGCTTGCACAGCCTGGATGGTTGCTCTCTCTTCTGCTTCCATGCACGAGGAATCCAGCTCACCCTGCTCCCCCAGAACCCTCTCTGGTGCTCCTCTCTGTTCTTGGAGCTGCCTGAGCTGAGCTTGGATGCTCTCCTTCTCTTTGCTTTGCTTATCAAACTCTTCTTGCAGGATGTTGTAATCATCTTTCTGCTGTTTCAGCTGCTCTCTGTGGTGCCTGTCTTTTTCCTGTGCCTTTTTGATGGTGTCCTTCCGAGACACCAGAGCTTCCTGCAGCTTCTTTTGAAGCTGTTCCTTTTCTTGTTCGAGAGCTGCAATCCTCTCCTCCAGAGCAGACCTGTGCTGGTCTTCTGCTGAGCCACTGTTTGCCTTTGCTTCAGAACCTCTTGGGCTTTCACTGGTCTCAGTGGCTTTGTCAGCAAGGCTCTGACTCTCCAAGCCTTCACCTCCAGGTGAAGCAGTGGCTGCCTCACCTTGCAAGCTCTGCCTCATCGCCTCGACCGCTGCCTGCAGCTGTGCTTCAGCAGCTTCTTTATCCAGCAGCTCCTTCCTGATCCTCTGCAACTCAGAGTCCTTTTCAGAGAGCAGCTGGAGGAGCTGCTCCTCACTGGGCTGGCATTCCAGAGCCACTTCTCTGCCCATCTCACCTGGCACACTTTCAGCCTCCTCTGCTTCCTGAGCCACTGAGCTTTCTGCCTCATGTTCTCTCTTCAGCTGTCCTAACTCACCCTCCAACCTGCTCACCTTCTTCAGGAGCTCCTTCCTGTTCACAAGGGCTGCCTGCAGCTTCCTCTTCACTTGCTCATTCTCCTTCTGAAGACACTGGATTTTCTTTACCAATGCCTCACTGTCTTGACAGGCTGCTGCCATCTCAGGCTGCTGTTCAGAGGCTCCACCCTCCAGGCCAGGATCTTTTGCTTCCAGCTGGTGGCTCCTCTCCTCCTGAGCTTTCAGTAACAGCCTTGTTTGCTCTTTAAGACTCTTCAGCTCATTTGCTAGAGCAAATTTCTCTTCATTCAGCAGGACCATTTTCTCAGACATGCTGACACTGATCTCTGTCATCTGTTGGTCCTTCTCCAGCAAGGCTTGCTGCAGGCTCTCTATAGTCCTGCTGTGTCCAGCCACCAGCTGCTCTAGGCTTGCTGCTTCGTGGCCCTTGGAGGTTAAACTATGTGAAAGCTCTTCCAGGGCAGCTGTATTCTTGCTCAACAGCTGCTGCAGGTCAAGCACTTCACATTCCTTCTTCTCAATCTGGCTCTGCAGATCCTTCAGTTGCACATCCTGGTCAGAAAGCTGGAACTGAGCTTCATCCAAGTCCTTTTGCAAAGCTTCAATTTTTACGTCCTTGGACTTGAATTCATTTTTAAGGCTCTGGATTTGTTCTCTCAAGAGACTGCTTTGACTGTCTGACAGCCTCTGCTTTTCTGACAAAGCAAGGTCCTCCTGGAGCTGCTTGACTTGCTCTTGCAGCTCTGTGATGGCAGGAAGGTCCTTCACCTGGGACAGCAGCTGGTCCCTTTCCTCACTCAAAACACAGAAGGCCCTGTCACAATCCTCTATTTTCCTCCTGTACTCCTCAGCCAGCTGGTTCAGCCTCTGGATTTCTGCACCTTTGTCTCCTAGATCTTTTTCATAGGCTGCTTCTGATTTCTGCAGAACACTTTGCAGCTCTGTGAGTTGCTTTTGTAAGCTTAGCACTTCTTCAGATTGGAAGGGCTCGAGCTCCAGACCTCTTGTAGACACTTCTTGCACTGCCTGCACCTGCCCTTTGCAGGGCACAGCACTGCTGCCCAGCTCATTGTGTGTGCCTGAAGCCTTCTGCTCCTCCCTCTCGAGAAGCCAGGCCTGGGGATGATCTTCCAGCTGCTTAGGTGCTTCTCCTGCTTGGCTGCCTGCAGAAGTTTGGCTGTTTGGGCCTTTGAGCTGGCTCTTTAGGAAAGTTATTTCTTCCTGGGCTTCCTTCAGCTCCAGCAGCAATACTGACAGCTCTTTCTGCTTCTCTGCAGCAAGGTGTTCTAGAACTCCAGGGGGACAGCTTTCCCCAGCCAACTGCTCAGCTCCATCTGTTGTTGTCTAAAAAAAAGAACAAGAGTTCAGCTTTCCTTTGAATCCTGTGAAAGGCAAGGCCTAACATTCTGTACCATCCAAAGTCCTGCCTCAAACACCAACCAAAGTGCACTGCTCTGGCACACCAGGCTGATGGTTTCCACCAGCAAAACTGCACCAGCCACAACCCAGCAGAACCTGCAGGATGTGTCTGGGTCAGGGCAGTCCTAGATGTCAGCACAGGCTGAGGGATGAGGAGATTGAGAGCAGCCCTGCAGCGAAGGCCTTGGGGGTGCTGGTGGCTGAGAAGCTGGGCAGGAGCCAGCAGTGGGCACTGACAGCACAGGAGGCCAAGGGCAGCCTGGACTGCAGCAAAAGCAGCATGGCCAGAGATGGAGAGAGGAGATCCTGCTCCTCTGCTCTGCTGACACCTCCCCTGCAGTGCTGCATCCAGCTCTGGAGCCCTCAGCACAGCAAGGACATGGAGCTGATGCAGCAGGGCCAGAGGAGGCCATGGCAATGCTCAGGGGCTGGAGCAGCTCTGCTGTGAGGCCAGGCTGAGGCANAATGGAGAGGGTTGGCTTGAAATGCATCCTGTAGGGACAGCTTAGCCTTTGGATGGCATTTCCTGAGCCTTGTCTGAGCCTAGTCTGTGGTCCTGCTCTTTTGCTAAGGAGCTAACTCAGAGGAGGTGCAGAAAATAGCATGAACAAGGGTTGGGTGGCTGAAGGACACAGGAATTGCACCCTGACAGCAGAGACAAGAGTCAGCTAAGAAGCCACCAAAAGCAGTATTTGGAAGCTATTTCTGTCTCCCAGCATTAATCCAGTTAATAATAACCTGCCAAAGAGGATTGTTCAAAAAGGCCACAACAGCTTAGCTATTTTAAGGCCAGTCCTTGACCCAGTTTACTTTCAGCTGCTTAATCCTTACCTGCTTTGCATTTTCTGTCACTCTCACAGCTTCCTGATGAGGCTCCTGAAGTTCCCAGTGTGGGATTTCTGTAAGACACAAAGAATTGCTTTGAGAAGTAAAACTGATCAGAGGGTAGTAGGCCTCAGGTTCAGAGATTCACAGAATG
>VWYK01036204.1:0-11742 GCA_013399775.1 Semnornis frantzii
GGGGCGTGGGGGGGTGGGTGTTGATCTTTGTTTCCATGAGATTGCCTGAGGTATTTTGTGCTGTAGCACAGAATCCCAGTGTGGAGGGGGTTGGAAGGGACCTCTGGAGGTCAGCCAGTCCAACTCCTCTGCTAAAGCAGGGTCACTCCCAGCGGGCTGCACAGGAACATATCCAGGTGGGTTTTGAAAGTCTCNNNCTGCACAGGAACATATCCAGGTTGGTTTTGAAAGTCTCGAGAGAAGAAACCTCCATAACCACCCTCAGAGTAAAGAAGTTTCTCCTTAAGCTCAAGTGAAACCTCCTGTGTTCTAGTTTGTACCCACTGTCCTATCACTGCCACCACTGAGAAGAGCCCAGCCCCATGCTCATGACACCCACACTTTATTTACATGCTTTTATAAGTTCTCCTCTCAGCCTGCTCTTTTCCAGGCTGAACAGCTCCAGGGCTCTCAGGAGGAGAGATGCTCCAGGAGATAGTGGACTCTCTCCAGTAGTTCCTTGCCTCTCTTGAACTGGGAAGCCCAGAACTGGATATAATATTCCAGACAAGTCCTCCCTAGGGCAGAGTAGAGGTGCAGAAGAACCTTCTCTAACCTGCTGGCCACACTCTTCTTAGTGCACCCCAGGATCCCTCTGCCCTTCTTGGCCACAAGGGCACATTGCCGGCTCATGGGGAACTTGTTGCTTACCAGCGCTCCCAGGTCCTTCTCCACAGAGCTGCTTCCTAGTAGATCAATGCCTCACCTGTACTGGTGCAGGAGGTGATTCCCCACCAGGTGCAGGACCCTGCAGTTGCCTTTGCTGAACTTCATGAGGTTCCCAACTCTCCAGCCTGCCCAGGTTTGGCTTAATGGCAGCACAGGCTGATGGGGTGCCAGCCTCTACTCCTAGTTTGGTACCATAGGCAATCTGCCTGTCCCTTCATACAGCTCCTTGATGAAGATGTTGAACAAGAATTGATCCAGCCCCAGCCACTGGCCACATGCCTCCAACCAGACTAGGCACCACTGATCACAATCCTCTGTGCTCTGTCCTTCACCTCACTGCCCATTCATCTAACGCACACTTCCAAAGCTTCTCTAGGAGGCTGATATGGGAGACAGTTTCCCCTGTAGAAGGTTTCATTCCAATACCAGCATCACCTCATCGCACCAGGGCTCCCATAAGTCAGAGGAGCCCTGCACCCTCCACTACTACCCCAGAACCCTGTGGAGCACAGCACCACAGTAGGACAGACTCCTGTCTCAATGGGATCCTGGCAACCCAGCAGGGACTGCCACCAGCTCTCCTTGTGCCAAAGAGCCTGACACAAAATGCTACTAGTTGGGCATAAGCCTGTAGGCTGGAGAACAGTGCTGGTCCTGCTTCAGCTGGAGAGCTCAGCAGAGCCATGCTAACTTCTGCACAGCCCCCATGCTCAGCAACTGCCATATTTCATGTGAATGAAATCTTTCAGGCACTGCCCTCACTGCAGTTAGAAAGAAAAAAAGCCTGCCTGTTTCTTTGGTGTAGGGCACCAGGAAGGAACTCCTGCCAACAAATGTCCAGTAAAGAGGTAAGTCATGAAGGCTAAAGCAGCTGACATCTCTGTTCAGTGAGCTTTTCTTCCCTGATGAGAGAGGCACCCTGGAGAAACCAACTTTCTTATCCTGCCTCTGAAAAGAGTTTTCCTCAGGAGAGTTAATTCCCCACCCTGGCATTCCTGGTGTGTTTTTTGCCCATGAATCTGTGAAAAAGCACATAAAGAAAAGCTGAGCTAGAGAAAAATGTCCTGTGTCTATCTGTGCTACCTCGAGAGCCTTCGAGTGGGGTAGGGGTGACAGTGAGTGGTACGGGCATCAAGCCTGCCTGAGAAGGAAAACAGCAGCACTCCCACAGGCTGATATCTAACGGTCAGTAATCAGCACAGCTGGAGACAGCCTGTGGCCTGGAGCCCTTGACACAGGAAGGACATGGACCTGATGGAGAAGGCCCAGAGGAGGGCCACAGAAGGGGACCGAAGCACCTCTGCTGCGAGGACAGGCTGAGGGAGCTGGGGGTGTGCAGCCTGGAGAAGAGAAGGCTGAGAGGGGACCTCATCAACAACTACAAATGTCTGAAGAGTGGCTGTGAGGAGGATGGAGCCAGCCACATTTCAGTGATATCCAGTGATAGGATGAGGGGCAATGGACACAAACTCAAAGGAAACTGCATCTCGACATGAGGAAAAACTTCTTGACTGTGAGGGTGCTGGAGCCCTGGAGCAGACTGCCCAGAGAGATTGTGGAGTTTCCTTCTCTGCAGACCTTCAAAGCCTGCCTGGGTGCATTCCTGTGTGATCTGCTCGAAGTCATCCTCCCTTGGCAGGGAGCTGGACTTGACCATCTCCAGAGGTCTCTTCCAAACCCATTGCATTCTATGATTCTATGATCCTGAATGTGAATTCCAGAGATGCTGTGTTTGCCAGGAGCCCTCAAACTGAGGTCCCTTCAAAACCACACTGCCTCCTCACATCTCCATCTCTGGCCCTCCACAATGGACTACCTTACTGCACCACCTTACTGTCAGGGGAAGCTTCCAGCCCAGCTCTCCAGGGAGCAAGGAAGGAAGCACCATGGCACTGAGGAACAGCAGTGCCAGGGGCTCACAACCAGAGTGCAAAACCCTGGGTGGTGAGTTAGGAACTTTCCCACGCATAGACTGTGTGAAATTTCCCAAACCAGCTCTGAGGGCTGGGAAGTAAGATGAAGCTCTATTTATACCAAAGCAAAATTTACAAGCATATACACACAAAATTTGCAAGTATTTACAAGTACATAGAAAACAGAAATAATACAGAAATCCAAACTCCCTCCTAGAAAAACGAAACTGCCCNGAAATCCAAACCCCCTCCTAGAAAAACGAAACTGCCCAGAAGGGGCTCAAAGCCTTTCTTTCTCTCTCTCCCAGACAGACAAAACAATCAGCAAAGCTTATTTGTTATCTGTCACAGGAAGATACTATAGGAGAGTGAAGGGGAAGCGAACAGATGCAATGAGCAGGAGCAAAGGAGGCAAAAGAGGGGCAAATTGTTTAGATTTTGGGTTTTTATCCCTTTCAGCAAACCAATGAACGATATAGACTCTATCACTATTATTCTTTTACAACCGACGATCTAAGTTCTCTCATTACAATATTCCAATCAGCCTCAAACCGGCACACTCTGCTTGGACATGGCTGGCAGGAAGCTCCCTCCACCCTGCTTTATCCACTCGTGGATTTTCCTTTGCCCTGGCACCAGTGCTGGTGACTGAGCACGTCCCATGTCTCACATGTTGGCCCTTTGTTTAATTTTACCTCTTTTAGCAGGTCTAAAGCCAGTCGAGTGTAGCCCTGTATTGCAGAGGAGACTGTTTATCACCCCCAGGAATGGAAGATGCCATGAGTGTGAGTAGAGGCTTGCCATCAGTGAGTAACTACGACAGGCATCCTACCTTGTCTTTGCACTAGCTAAGCTAAGAGGAATTTAGGTGATGGACTAACAACCCCCACCATAGGCAGAGATGATCAGGACTTTCAGTCAGAAAATGTCAAGAGGTCCAAGCACCACCAGATGCACTCTTCACCTTACTTAGACTAAGGCAAGAGACAGGAGAACACTCAGTCAGGTGACCTGGACTCCAGTACTGTGTGTTACTGACTAAGCTTGGTCCCATGCTGAGGTTGGCTTCCTCTGACACATCTACCTGCAGAGGGTCTCATCTGATCCCTTCCTAAAGCTTAGTCCCTGAGTTTAACTGAGGTAAGACTTTCTCCCTCAGCAAGGAAAGGTCTCTGACTTAATCTGTACTGGTGAATACCATCAGTTTCCTGTCTTGTTTTCAAGGGGCAGCCAGGTAGCCTCCACTTGTACCAGTCCCCTACGAAGCAGCACATGAGCTCACTGACTGCCACCCACAGCCCACTGCTCCTTGGTGAGGTCATGCTTTCACAGGACAGAATGGTTTAAATTCCAAGGAACCTTAAAGATCATCTAGTTTCAACCTCTGTGTCATGGGTAGGGACATCTTACACTAGACCAAGTTGTTCAAGGCCCTGTCCAACCTGGCCTTGAACACCTCCAGGGAGGGGGCATACACAACCTCCCTGGCAACCTGTGCCAGTGTCTCCCCACCCTCACTTGAAAGAATTTCTTCCTAATCTCCAGTCTCAATCTGCCCTCCTCTAGCTTCAGTCCAGTCCCTCTTATCCAGTAACTACAAGCTGGGGACTTGTCTGAAGTCCCTTCCCAGCTTTCTTGGAGGCCTCCTTCAGGTGCTGGAAGGCTGCTCTAAAGTCTCCCTGGAACAAGCTCTAATCTCATCTTATAGAATCATAGAACCACAGAACTGCCAGGGCTGGAAGTGATCTCCAGGATCATCTAGGTCCAAGACCCCTGCCATTAGCAGGGACACCTCACACTAGATCAGGTTGCTCAGAGCCACATCCAGCCTGGCCTTAAAGACCTCCAGGGATGAGGCTTCCACCACCTCCCTGGGTAGCCTGTCCCAGTGTCTGACCACCCTCATGGTGAAGAACTTCTTCCTAACATCCAATCTGAATCTAAATCTTCTCCTCACCTGTTTCCACGAGGTGGTTGCTGTGAACTCCTGTGGCTTCCCAGCTCACATGTGGGGGTTAAATGGTCTTTCCCCTTGAATGCCAACTTCCTTGAGGCAGGAGACAGCCTGCAAGCTTCAGGCGCCGGGGATGAGCAGGCAGCTGCGTGTTTCTATTCATCCAGACACGGCTGTCTGTCAAGGGCAGATAATGGGATATTTATCCATACATTTGCATGAGGATATCAGAGGAACTGGCTGAGAAGCAGAGATCCTGCATCTCAGGGGTTAACCTGGATCCCTTTGCCCTTTAAAATGTCACCCTCCGGTAGCTTCCCAGAGGGTGGCTCTGTAACCAGAGCCGTGATGGCTGCAGATCCCAGGGAAAAGCTAATTATGAATAATAAAGAGAAGGGAAGGGAGGACCCTGTGCTCTGTCCTTTTGGCATCAGGCAATTACTGCCCAGCTCACCGCAGAGCTTTGTGCCTTTTGGTCCTGTGCTGAGCTGATTTCTCCCGCTCTGCAACCGGAGACAATCAAATGCCACCGGTACTTACAGCTCAGCCCAAGAGCTCTCCTAAACCTGATGCTGTGCAACCTGCTTTAAAGATGATCTCCAGAGGTCCTGTCCAACCCCCACCATGCTGGGATTGTGTGAGGCTGCCTCTGGTATCTCCATTTAATAAATATTTAAATTTTAGAAGGACTTTCTACTCTGTGCACTTGGAAATGTTGCTGCTGTCAGAAGGCCCCTCCCATGGAGCAGTGGTGGCAAAGTGCCTTACCTCCTCTGAAAGCTTTTTTGACTCCCAGCTGTACCCTCTCTTGTGTTTCAGCCAGGCTTTCAAAACCACACACACATAAACAAGCAGCTGCTGGATGTTTCTGTGGAATATGAGCCTTGCAATTACCAGGCAGAGAAAAAGCCCTGCTTCGGGGTCCTTCGCTGCCTGTTCTGCTCCATGACTGCCTTATTTTGAGAAGGGAACTGCTTTTGGGGGCCCAGCTGCAAGCAGGTTCCATCCATCACCAGCTGGAATGAATGGATGGACTTGACGAGCCCCCGATACAGGAAGGACATGAACCCAATGGAGCAGGTCCAGAGGAGGGGCAGGAAAATGATCAGGGGGTTGGAGCACCTGTGCTACAAGGACAGGCTGAGGGAGCTGGGGGTGTTCAGCCTGGAGAAGAGAAGGCTGCAGGGAGACCTAATAGCAGCCTGCCAGTAGCTGAAGGGGGCTGCAGGAAGGATGGAGAGAGACTGTTTGCAAAGGCCTGCAGGGCCAGGACGAGGGCAATGGCTTCAAACTAGAGCACAGCAGATTTAGATTGGATGTTAGGAACAGGTTCTGCACCGTGAGAGTGCTGGAACACTGCACAGGTTGCCCAGGGAGTTGGTTGAGGCCCCATATTCAAGGTGATGCTCAGCAAGGCTCTGGGCAACCTGATCTAGTGGAGGATGTCTCTGCTGACCGTGGGGTGGGTTGAACTGGATAATCTTTGGAGGTGCCTTCCAGCCCAGCCCATTACATGATTCTGTGATTCAGTGATCTTAAAGGTCTTCTCAAGCCTGAACGTTTCTGTGATTCTGTGAATTATCTGTGCTAAGCTGAACCAGTGAAGTTGTGCCAAAGGTTATGAGTTACAGCTCAGTCCTACCCACAACTTCTTCCTTCTTGTCAAATGAGCATGCAGAAAAGAAGGTCCCAGGCTGGAGGTGGGACCTACAAACACAGAGGTTGAGATGTTGTTGAGGTTCACCTAGGAGCTCCCTTACTGTGTCTTAGGCAGGAGTAGGCTGCAGTGTTGGTGCCTCCTGCTTGGGTTCCTATTCCCAGTCAGCCCCTATCTCTTCTGGACAGGATTTAGCCTGCCAAATTTCAGCCCACTCTGTTGGAAGCACTTTGTAAGCATTTATCACTCGATCGTAACCAGGTTCTTGGGAGCCCAGCAAGCACAGGGGGAAGAAATGAAGTTTGGGAAACCAATGACTAGCAATGAAGCACAGAAAATCCATTTGTGACTGAAGAATCAGGAGTGAACACATCTCTGAGCAGTGCAGTATATTATCATCTCAGAGGAAGCTATGGGGAGAGGAAGTGTCACTGCTTTGCTCAGCACAGTGTATCCAGCTGGTGGGCAACCAAAGCCAGGAAGGAATGGGAACACCAGCGGAGCAGAAGAGCCCAGCCTGCTGTGGTGCATGCAGAACAGATTCTCCAACGACCCACCCAAGGGATGCTTATAAGGCCCATTACAGGCATCCCTGTGCTTGCCAGGAGCTTGTGGCACCCAGCAAGAGTTAGAAAGCATAGCATTGGAGAACTGTCAGGGCTGGAAGTGATCTCCAGGCTCATCTAGGTCCAACTTGACGTGGCCAGGGACACCTCACACTAGAGCAGGTTGCTCAAAGCCACATCCAGCCTGGTCTTAAAGACCTCCAGGGATGAGGCTTCCACCACTTCCCCGGGCAACCTGTGCCAGTGTCTCAGCACCCTCATGGTGAAGAACTTCTTCCTGACATCCAACCTGAATCTACCCACTTCTAGTTTTGCTCCATTCCCCCAGTCCTATCCTCCCTGACACCCTAAGGAGTCCCTCAGCACTGTCCATCTGAGCTGTCCATCTGTCAAACCCATGCTCTACCAGCTTGGAGACCAGAATATCATGCAGGACAGTGTCAAAGGCTTTGCTCAGCTCCAGGTAGATGATGTCAGTTGCTTGTCCCTCATCTGTGAATGTTGTGACGTTGTAGAAGGCCATCAGGATTGTCAGGCATGATTTACCCTAGGTGAAGCCATGCTTGTTGTACCAAATCACCTCTTTGTTATTCTTCTGCCTCAGCAGTGCTCCCAGGAGGATCTGCTCCATGATCTTACCAGGCACAGAGGTGAGACTGCCTGGCCTAGAGTTCCCTGGCTCTCCCTCTTTTTCCTGAGGTGGTTACTCCTCAGTGTGGTCAGCAGAGAGGGCAGCCAGCAGAGAGCTGAGCATGGGGAAGGAGAGATTTTTTCTTTCCTTCCAACCTTCCAAAGCATCATGCTGCTAAAAACTCAAAACGCTCCCCTGGCAATTTTATCATTTCTGTCTCACACACAAGGGGAATGAGTGACATCATGGCACACAGAGTGAAAAATTAGTTTCTCAATGTCTATTTCTAGCTCCCGCACCCTATCAGCTATTTGTCTGATCTCCAAGCCAGATACTTCTGCTCATCAGCAGCTCATTTGACCTCTCTGCTAAACAGGAGAGAAAAAGAGCTGTTTCGTGTGGGGACTGCAAATGTTCCCTTTGCTGCTTGTGAAGCAGTTCTCGATCGGTCCTGAACAATGATGTCTGTATGGGAATGGTTTGGTTATTATTAATCTATACTTTGTTAAAGAGAGAGCCCACACAGCAAGTAAATGCAGCCAGGACCTCCCACACCCACACCTGAGTTCTCACACCCTCTGACGGGCTGCTCTCTGCCTCGGTGCAGAAGCAGACAATGTTTGGACTCCAAGAGTTTTGGCACCTGACAGGATTTAATTAAAACCTGCTTCTGCACACCAGGGTGGCTGTTGCCAGCCTGCCAGCACTAGCCCAGGCTGCAGGGCTGCTGTCACAGCTCGCTGCAGAAGGCCATGCCGGGGACAGCATTTTGGCTTTCATTTTTCCCCCTGGTCCAGTGCCAAAACATCCCCCAAACGTCTGAGGAACTGCTGAGGAGGTTCCTCAGCTGCAGCAAGGCTGGCAGTACCAGTCAGGCTTCCTGCTGAGCTGTGGATGGACAAGCACCAGCACAGCACCGGAGAATGCTGCTTCATGAAAACTGAGGCATCTTGTGGGAATTCTTCGTGTCAGCTGAAGAAAGATGTTGATCAAAAGGGTTTCATAAGCAACTTTTTTCTGCTTTCATTTTGGTTTTACATTTCTGAACGACTTTGCTGTCTTTCCAAGCAGCTTTAGCTATTGATGGGATTTCATTGCCTGCAATAAATTTGGAAGGCATCTTTTGCTTCCCCTCAGAACGACAGCTAGAGGAGCTTCCGCTGCTCAACGCAGCTCTGCTTTCAGTCCTTGGTCTTCAACAGGTGAGGCTTTCAGAAGTGACCTGTGAGCATCAGAGGGTGTGTTAAGATCTGGGGTCAGAATCTGATCTCTCACTGTGATCTGTAATCGTGAGAAGGTGCAAGAAGAAATCTGTGGCCAGCAGGTCAAGGGAGGTTCTCCTTCCCTTCACAGGTTTTATAACTGCTGGAGCTCCCTTTTTGACTAAAAATACTTCAGTGACACCCTGTGATGCTTCTCCATCCCTGGTCATTTGGCTGGGGCATGGAGAACCAATGCACTCCAGAGCAGACCTTGGTGAAGAGCTGAAGGAGTTCTTAGCAAATGAGTCTGAGGGCAGAAATTGTTCTGTTTCTTCACTTTCTTTCAGAGTCATTATCTCCAATTGGTGTCTGGAAGGCAAAGCCTCTAATTACACACTGCAAGGAGTGCATTCTTTATAAATAGCACCAATTGTTCTGCTGGGACATTCTCATCTGCATCAGCTCCTATTCAGCTTCACACTCACCATCTTCCATGGGCAAGGAGGTTCTTCACTAACAAAACTCAAGGGGATCAGGAAGGCTGAGGTGCCAGAGTGGACTTTAGGACTGGATTCTGCCACCAGCCAACAAGGGTTTCACCTACTGGGTCACCCCAAAGTCAGTTTACTTCACTGCAGTTCCTGCCCCTTTGTCGCTCCTGTTGCAAAGCCCTCAGGGCTGGGCTTGTGGGTTACCATGGGCAGTCTTGAAACACATGGGAGTGCTCCTGCAATACAAAACATAACAATTCCAGAGCAATCTTTGGTGCTCTCCCCAAAGCTGGGTGGTCCCACAGTGGATGTTCACAACAGGGTTGGCAAATGTCCCCCTGGAAGATCTGAGTGATGAGCTCTTTTGCTTCTCGCTCTGTGGGAGACAACATCTTGTGTGGACCCCTTGCCAATTTTGGCTGCTGGGAAAGAGATACTGCTGTGCTGACAGGGAGATCTGCTGATGGGCAAGAGAGGTGAAGGCTAACAAGTGAAGGGACAGAAGATGACGAGAAAGAGTCTAACCAGGACTAATTTAGGAGATAATTCAGGAAGCATTCCTATTTGTATCTTGGATAAGCACCTTCCCTGTCTGCAGCCTCCTGACTGCATCCTCTGCTGCCAGATTGCTGCAGGAAACCCTCCTGGTTATGTACAGGGAAGAGCAGCTCTGGACACAGGACTCAAGGTGTGGCCTGAGCAGTGCTGAGTCCAGGGGCAGAATAAGCTCCCTGCTCCTGCTGGCCACACAGTTCCTGATCCAGGCCAGGATGCCATTGGTTCTGCTGGCCACCTGGGCACACTGCTGGCTCATGTTCAGCTACTCTCTCCCAGCACCCTCAGATCCCTCTCTGCCTGGTTGCTCTGCAGCCTGTAGCACTGCTTGGGATTGTTGTCAGTGAGAACCTCAGCCTCTCCACAACACACTTCTTCTCTGGACACTGACCTAGCTGCACACAGCCTGTTAGCAGAGGGCTTTGTGTGCACCCTGATGGACTGCCCTCAGCCACTGCTGGTAGGATGGGATTCTGGCTGCATGGAGCTGTGAAGAGAAAGAACTTTGGCCCTGCTTAGGCAGCGGAGTTGGACTCAATGATCTCTGGAGGTCCCTTCCAACCTCTACTATTCTGTGACTCTGTGCCTCTTAGCTATGGGTGAAGTGGACATGAATGTCTGGTTTCACAGCAGGGACCATTTTCATCCTCTCCATTTTCGTTTCTTCTCTGCAGACTGTGGGAAGGCTCAAATGCCAACAAGCCCTGGCCGTGCTGCACTAAATGCTATTGACTCCCCTTCACCCTAGGAGCCTCACATCAGCCACGGTTCTCAGATCCTCCTGCCAAAATGGGAGCACATCTGCAGAGGCTTCCACTGAGAGCCCATCACAGTCCTCCAGTCAGCCACCATGGCCAAGCCGGGCACTTGTAACCATCTCGGGGGTACTGGGACTGGTGGCACTTGCCCACCAACGGCCATGGCAAGAGCCTGTGTGCACAGAAGGGACATGTGTCTGGAGGGCACAACCCTGTGCCCCTGCAGCCCGAGGTGGGGGCGGGGGTGTGGCAAACTACTGACCCGGAGACATGTCCACCTCACCCTGGCAGGCCCCCAGAACAGGTCTGGAGAACCCTGACTCTGCTTGAAAGCCAACCCATCCCCGATGCAGGGTTGATGTGGCAGTGAAGATGTCAGGGAGACGCAGTGCGAAGCGCGCCTGGGGGCAGTGACTCAGAGGCTGCTCAGTTTGCGGCCGCAGCTGAGGCAGGAGCCTGCGTTTGATTGCTCACTGTACTGTAACACCTGCCGCTGCCCGCCTTAGCCATTTGCCCCAGCGCTGGAGCTGCCACCTTCTCAGAACTCTGTCATTTCACCAGCTGAATTGCTCCTCCATCATTATCTTCTTATGCAATTAATATTTCCTTGGCAGATCTCAGATCACTCTGCCCCCTCGATATCTACAGCAATTAACGAGTCCCATCTGGCAGCCACAGCTGAATGAGTCACTCTGCTGGAGACAAAGATATTGCATATACCCCTCCTCATGCTGGCCTTTGCTGCTTCAGATGCTGGGCTCAGGATACCTGTCTCTCATTCCCATGATGGAGCTGCACCAGCAGCTGCCAGGTCAGGACGCTGCATGTCTGGAGGATGAGGGGTGATGGCTTCAGACTGGGAGACACCTGATTTAGGTGAGACACTAGGAAGAAATTCCTGCCCATGAGCATGGTGAAGCACTGAAACAGGTTGCCCAGAGAAGTTGTGGAACCTCCAGTCCTGGAAGTGTCCCAAGACCTATGTCTTGGATATGATATCATAGAATCACCCAGGTTGGAAGAGCTCTCCAAGCTCACCCAGCCCAACCTAGCACCCAGCCCTAGCCAAGCAACCAGACCATGGCACTAAGTGCCCCATCCAGGCTTTGCTTCAACATCTCTAGGGACAGCGACTCCACCACCTCCCTGGGCAGCCCATTCCAATGCCAATCACTCTCTCTGCCAACAACTTCCTCCTAACATCCAGCTTAGACCTCCCCTGACACAATTTGAGACTGTGTCCCCTCCTTCTGTTGCTGGTTGCCTGGCAGAAGAGACCAACCCTACCTTGCTACAACCTCCCTTCA
>VWYK01036208.1:0-19338 GCA_013399775.1 Semnornis frantzii
CACCTCACTTACAGAGAATAATTAGTTCCAGCATTCACAAAATCTTAATCATAGTCTTTCTGTCTTCTGCCCTCTTTAAGGCAAGCACTGGAAATGGAGACAGAATACTTGGTAGATACCAGAACAGTAACAGAATTTTAATTTGAGAGAGGCTTACATTTGGTAAATGTATTCTGCCATTCTCTGTGTGGACCTGCCATGAACTGGGTATTTGTATATTTGTATTCATCATCTAATCAATCTTCAAACCTGTACAAATACAGAGTAATGTCAGGCTCCCAAAATAGGGTCACTGTTTCAGACAGTGTTTCAGACATCATACACTGTACCAGAGCAGGATGATACCTTTTGAGAGACTGAGCAGAGCTCTAGTGGGCAGGCTTTACAGCTGTCAGGGTTTTGCAAAGTTTTACTTGTAAGACCTGCTGTGTCTTTACACTAAGGAAGCTAAGTAAATCTCTACATTTATTAATTTTAATCTTCCCGGCCAAGATAAAACCAAGAGGGGGTAGATGGAATTGAATACTTTGTTCTCTTAAAATCTTCACTTGAGGAGTCTGAGTCAGATTGGAGAATAGCATGTGTGAAAACATTTCACTCACTTCTGAGGAATTACCTTGACTTACCTTTACCAAAGTCATCATTTTGAGTTGAGTTTTCATACTTGTGTTCTATAGCAGATAATCCATCCTGGTTAACATTTAGGACTGTCCTAGCATTGGATAACTCTCCTTCCTGCTAGATGTGAAACATCTCCTATAGGCCAGGTTTTATTTTCAGTGTCTTAATTGTGAAGGATATAATGATTACAAGCAGCCTGTGTAAGTAACAAAATAGAGGAAGCAAGAGAGACTTTGTTCCAGCCAAACAGGCCATTTAAGAAACAAATTTATAACTTATTAGTTATGGGCTAGAGCTTGAGAAAGAAACTAAACAAATCCTCTTAAAATCCCCTTCATACAACCACTGAGTCCAGGCTTTGTACAGATAGACCATCTTTAGGAGAGTTCAGAAGCAATGTACTCTGCCCAGTCTCTGTATTTAGAGGTAGTGCTAAAGGTGACCTGTAAAAGTTAGAATGTCCTTTTTTGCTTCTTTATGCTGTTTGTAGTGTGAGAAACTTTGTGGTTAGGGCAAGAATTCAATATGAAAGTTGAGTGCTAGTCCTATTTCTGACACTAATTTATATGGTGGAGGTAAGTCTCACTTGAATGTGCTTCACATTTTCAGTGGTAAGGAGGAGGGGAGAGTGTTTCTGTCCCCTGGAGTGTGCTTTGCAGCTTGCAGGCAGAGAGGGTTCTAAGGAAGGCTAAAATGTGTATGGGCATGGTAGGGGGAAGGAACTTGTTTATCTAAAAATGGTAAATATTTCATACTTTCCTCATGGAAAATTTCTTGAAAATTATGAAAAGAGGAACAAAAGGTTTTTTTACTGTTCTTTCCAAGGAACAGATCTTGTGTCTCTGTTAACCACGGATTTTTTTTTTTCCTGGTTTGTCACATAGTGAACTAAGCAAATACTGATTAAAAGGCTTATTTTGTGTTCAGGGACTTGTACTGTCTTCAGTCCTGCACTGTTCCCTTTCTTGGGTTTGTTTTTTTTTTTTTTTAAATATCCTTCAGCCTTTTCTGGAGCCTGTCAATAAAAAAGACTTGGTGGTAGGAGTGGGGTGGCGAGAAGGCTGTATTGCTGCCTGAGAAGAAAAGAAATCAACCTTCCAAGAGAGAAGCAGCAGCTCTTTTAAAGCTTCTTTATATATTCTAAAGAAGCAAAAGAGGAAACAAAACATTTATTCTTTACAGGTTGCCTTTAAGATCCCTGACTCTAGGGTATACACTATAGACTGGGCATTTCTTGAATCGTGGTGTTTTCTGTCTGCTGTGAGAAACGGAGACGACTCCTGCACACCAGCTGCAGTGAGTGTTTGGGAGGGACTGAGGATGTTCATGGGAAATGAATCTCAGCTCCTGGGGGATGGAAGGTGGTGAGAATTATGATGTTCAGCCCTGAGGCAAGGATTCTTGAATATGATGCATTTAAGCCACCTTTTCTTTACTGGCTGGGTCACCAACCAGCTATAGCAGGAGAAACTCAATTTGGTTGTTTATGTGTGAGTTCTTTTAAACTGGAATAGAAATGCTGGTGTCAACAGCCTGCCCAAAGCTGGGCATGGGAAAGGCCTACGATTAGGTTGTAGCTCCAATGGCTACTAACCCCCTCTCATTCTGTAGCACAGATGACTAGTGGATGATTCCGATGATAAAGCATGTTGGTTTAGCCAGTGAAAGCAAAATTTAAGAAATCAAACAGTACATAAAAAACAAAGGAGGCAGAGTTGTTTGGAAATGATATCTTGGAAATCAGTGCATCAGCACTGGTTAGATTGCCTCAGCACCTGTGAACCAATGCAGGGAGATCACTGCACAGATATGTACAATCCTGCTCTCAAAAGAGCCAATTTCTTCTTAGAATTGCCATCTTTCCACTGCCTGCAGCTCATACGCCTTCCAGCCTGACAGTTCATAGAATCCCTGATTTCAGCAATGAACTTTCACTTCTGTACAACAAAGAAATATGTCCCTAGTGCAACTGCTTCTACTCATGTGCGTCTCAGAACAGGGAGGAAAGCAGTTTCAAAATCAACTTGCCACATTTCCCCCTTCTTCCTCTCTCCGCTTAAAATGGTATTTTTCAGCTTCTGCAGGTCTTTATGGCTTGTGTGCCATATGATGTGGTTAAACTGCAGAAGGAATAAACTGTCCACTGCACAGAAAGTTAAAAAACATAACGGAAAGGTGTAAAAAGAAATTAAAAAGGAAAGCAGCAACCTCCCATGCTGGCCCAGTTGCTTTTGTGGGCTCCAGACATACACTTGCGGCAGTAGAAAATCGGTTTGCTGTTCTCCGAGTCCTCATCTCTCTCCCCTGCAGTCAGACCTGGCATGACGATGCAAGCTGCTTACCAGAAGCTGTCCCTACTGCTCGCTGATGCCATGCTCCCATGCTACCCTGGCCTGCTCTTCCTTTCCACCACTCACTGGTTGGGACACTTTACGATGCAACGGGCGGTGTTTGTCATCATCTTCAATTATCATTCCCTCCTCATTCTCCATGTTTGGCAGCCGGGAGTGGTAAGGTTTGGGGGGTAGAGCAGGAGGGTCCATGGTGTCCTGAGGAATGACTCCAGATGGAGCAGAGTGGCTTCGGCATGGCTGGGATTTGAGTGACTCTAGGACATCAGGCTCAGAGAGACTGTACCTGACAGGGAGGTAGGGTGTCTCTAGATCTTCATCAGTGTTCCAGGCCTGGCTGGGGACAGAATCCATGGTGTCTGTGCGAGGAGGTGGCTCAGAAGAATGTCCAAAATTGCTCTCACTCAAGGAAGAGACACCACTGCTTGCACTGCCAGATAAAGTGGAGTTGCTTCCATCTAGACCAGACTGTGGACTGGTGGGTGAGGCAGGGATAGGATGAAGAGGGGACTGTTGGGAAAAAAAATAAGACCAGGTTAAGATTGACAAAGGAAGCAACACTGCTGCACCTGGTGTGCTGTTCCACATTTCAGCTTTTGACCATGATGTTAAGAGCGGTGCAGTTCTGTCAGTGTCATTGGTTTATATGTGCCCTCCCTGACTTGGGTGGAAGCATCTCTCATGGGCAGACAAGTGCACTTAACACCATCACTGTTAAAGAAGCAGTGCTTGTTGAGGTGATATGCTAAGTGCCTGAGACCACAGCATGTGATGTGGAGGAAAGTGGAAGGGCCTACCTCACACCTAAGTTATTTCTATGTAATTCAGCTGTGGAAGAGGTAATGAGCTTTCAGTAGATTTTCTCATGCAACTGTGTTAGCATGGTAAAAATCATATTTCTGCATTCAGGAGCTGCTTGGTGGGAGATGAGGAGGGGGATTCCTTCAAGAGCCTATTCTCCATCTTTCTCTGCTCTCCTTCTACTTCCTCTTTACCTTGCGCAACGTTCGTGCAGGCAGTGCTGGAGGAGCATCACTGAGCTGGTGATGGAAGGCATCAAAGTGCAGGGAGTAGTGTCCTGGAATGAGACAAGGATCAGAAATGCAGACTTGTGCTGCCTCACTGCAGCAAAAGAGCTGGGCTTTTAGACCCTCATAATGCCAGGTAGCAGCTCCAAATGATGGTAACTCCACTCCAGCCTAGGGCTTCCTTTCTGACAGATACTGCGGAGTGCATCTGTCACATACACAATGTTAAAGAGAACTGAAGTGCAGTCATAGATTTCCACCCACCCATGTTATCAAGGATCTCATGGCAAGGCAGCAGGCTCATAAACAATGAATATCTGAAGTTTCATTTAATAGCTTTGCAATCTTAAATTACTGAAAGACTTCAACCCTCACACACCTAATTCTAGTCCCAAAATACACACAAGGCCATATATGAACTTCAAAAAAATGGAAGGGGGAAAAAAAAAAAAAAGACCGAGACCTTTGTCTAGTGCTAACCTAGAAGACCAGGAAAGACTGGGGTTTTGTTCCTGATTGTTTTTATGGGGGAGGGGGAAGGGCTAAACTCAGCTTTCAGGTGGTTGAGACTTATCTGTGCACAACTGACTGCAGGCACGATGCAGCAGGCCTGCTGGGCATTTCCTTACCATGGGGCAGGCTTCGGGGAGGCACTGGTGGGGCCAAGATGCTCCCAACGTGAGCAGACAGGAATGGCAGGGCCTCTCTGGTTCCGCTGTCTAGGCTCCAGCTACTGGGTGCTGCTGGCACAGCTGAAGGATTGAAACAGATTTAACTTGGGTAACAGAACAGGGCAGGTGTGGGGCCAGATGGACTGGCTTTCTGGTGTGCTCTTCAGCAGTGAAGGGACACTGTAGGGACCTGGTGAATGGTGGGATTGAAGGTGTAAAAAGACATCATCTAGTCTACAGCGTTAAGCTTATAGGTTGCTTTGTTAAAGAAGCAAGAGAGTTAGGTGATCACGATGTTAGTCTGCCCATCTCCCCTCCATGACCCTTTTTTAGCAAATCTGAAGAGCAGCAGAACTCTGTGAAGCTTGTTTTTTGCAAATCAATGAGTAAGGCAGTTGTTGCGAGCTGTTCTGCATGGCTACCACCAAGTGACATGGTGATGGGAGAAGAGAATGTGTAGCACACAGCCACAGGAGTGCAGCAAGAGGCCTTCCTAAGTGAAGACAGGAGGAAAATTACACCTCAGCCTCTTACAGGACAAATCAAGACTGTAAAGCTCTGACTTACAGAGCTGATAAAGTATTTTGATCAGAAAATACATAAAGACAGCAGTTTGGACTCCTTGTATTACTGAGTCACCTGAAGAGATCGAGTCTGTTCCTAACATGACAGATATTCCATCTGTATGATCATCCTGAAGTTGTTTTTTTTATAGAAGTAAAAGCTGCTTCTTTCAAATATGAATATTTTTCATGATTTTGAGAATTCTGCAACCTCCAACATTACTAAAATGCACCTTTGTTTCTTCTACTTAAACACACTGCAAGACTTGATCTATTCTGAGAAACTAGACATGCAATAATTATTTAAAAACAAATAAGCAATTTCTTCAGATTGGCAAAGAAAAAGAAAAGTAATTCAGTGAGCCTACCAAAGAAAAACAAGATAAAAACAGCTTTTTTCCATCTTCATTTTGGAAAATGGAAGCCTGGAGAAATAAATATGAAGTTTTGACATTTGAAGAGTATGTCTCCTTAATTAAAATGCCTGCAGCCACTGCTGGTGCTTTTTCTTTTCTAAAATGACTTAGAAAGATTTCTTTGGGCTTTTTTTTTTTCTCCTTCGTTCTTGAGTTAGCATGAACACAGGTTCTCCAAGACCAAAAATTCCCTAGAGATATATCGCAAAGTGACAGCTTCAGAAGACAGAACAAAGCCCCTAAAAATAAGGAAGTAAACATTTTTGAAGAGAGACCCTCAAACTGAGAAAGCCACTAAGAATCTTGGCAGAGAACTGGTTCAAACCAAGGGCTACATCTCAACATGTGCAATGTGGCTTCAAGTGCATTTTCTGAGCACTTCTGTGCATGTGCCAGAGTGCTTTAATTTGCACTACTGCAGTGGGTGTCAAGCTAAAGCAGAGGGAGAAGATGCAGAACAATGCCAGCCATGCTAGTCTTCTGCAGTATACCAGCATCGAGTGGAAATGACAGAACAAGACTGGATCTGCTTGACCTGTAAAATGATTGCTGTGGATCACTGAGATGCAGTTAGAAGACTATGAAGAGGAGAACTTGGTACCTTACTGCTTATCCTTTCTGTTATTTAGGAGTGCTGGAAATGATCCTAAGGTCAGATGATTTTGGAGAGTGGCTGCTGCCCGTTAAAACCAGTGTTTTATCCAAAACGCTTCAGGGAGAGACCTAAGCAGGGGTCTCCCAGAGCTCTGGCCTAGTCCGTCTCTCCATTATAGCAGTGTTCAGTGGCTCTGTGGCCAAGTTTAATTAGCAGGGAAGCTGTATTTGAACCATTGTGCTCTGGGCAACTGATGTCACCCTGCTGTCAATGAGAATTACCAAGCTGAACTGACAGGGCAAGGAAGGGGTGGGTAAATTCGTGGGGCATGACTGTTAACAAAAAACAAGGGAGATGACATCCTGACTTAAAAAGAATGATGAAGGTTCAAGAGCTGCAAAAAATGGCTCTAATTGTTTATGCCTCCAACATGGCTGAAGAGCTGTCACACCATCCCCTAAGGAAAATTACTGAACATGACCTACGACCTCTGTGGCTTCCTTGGGCCTTTGGAAGGGATTCTGTCTTTGATCTCCTTCTCTTTGTGCCATATGCTGCATGCTTATGTAGTATCACCCACAAATATGAATTCAAGTGTTCTTCCTAGACAGGTAATAAATACTTATTTACCTTCCCTGTCCAGATCTTTTCTCCTGTCCAGTGTAAAGACCTTACCACCTCTGTTGTATGTTCAGTTCAAACTAAAATGGCTAAGATGGAGCTCTTGTTCCCTCATCCCCTAGTCTTAACTTTGTTGGTGACAGTAATCAATGATGATGTCATTATTCTGCTATTTCTTCAGAACTGTACCTTGGCTTTAGGTTTCAATCTGGACTGCTCTAGAAGGCTGTCACATTGGTAAAGTGGTGGACTCTGATGTATTAGAAACTCTAAAGTAGAATTGGGATTTTTTTTTCCCAGAAGATAGTTTAGTTCAAGTTCAAGCACAGCTACTGAAATAAAAACACTGATAAAAGTAATGGAGTGCAGTATGGAGATGAGACTAGAGAGTTGTGATGGTCTTTCCTGGCCTTAACAAGTCTTTCAGGATACCATTTTTCAACATGGCTGTTCCTTGCTCAGGCAACCTCCTTGTCTCACATTTTGACTCATAAATTTTACCCGCTTCTCCTTTTTCAGTATGCTGCCTTTCAGATAATTTTTGAGCCCATTGCTTTGTCCATGGCACCCTTTTTGCAAACTCCTTTCTGCTACACCAAACTCCCTCTTCTTTCATATTTCTTTCTGTACGGACTCTGCTTGTTTTTCCCAAAGCAGTGAGTTTGAAAAAAAGATACATTCATAATAAATATAAAGCTACTTGAGAGAGAGATCACAAGAAATGTTAGTATTTTGAACAAGAAATGCATATTAATACAAGTATTAAATCTTCTAATTTTAAAATACAGGCCAAATCTGTCACTCTTCTTTCAGGTAACTTCACATTTACTGCTCTGGAACTTTTTACTGATAAAGACTGCAGGATTTGTTTCAATAACAAAATGTTCAACTCAAAAAACTCTGAAATAAAGAGGTTTGTGAACTCTGCCCTTTTGAGAATGATCAAAAGTGGTTATAGGTTGGCAGAAGGCCCAGTTAATTAAACTGTTAATTAAAAAAATGTGAGAGAATGCACTCTGCAAGGAAATGTAGAAGCCCATTTGTTACTTGCTGCAGTGTGACTAGAGTAGTTCAGAAAGCATGCATGCTGACCAGGAGTAGGGGTACCTTTCTCAGCCACAGACAGGTTGGGATCGCTGCAAGGTTTGCATGGTCCAATCATTTGCTGGATCAAGGCGCGCTGGAAATTTGGAGGCTAAAGGAGAAGCAAGTTAGCAAAGAGAAATGGGGGGAAAAAGAAAAAAAAGGAAGTTAGGAGGCAGGTGGTGCAGAATCCTGGAGCTTTCTTTTCAGCAAGGAAAGTTTCTAACTAAAAAAAATTATGGGAGCCTTAGGCTGTCTCTACATTAGCAAGTACCGTGGTACCAGCAGATTGCTAAGGACCCACAATTTTATGCTGCATGTGGAGTAGTTACTTCAGACTGTCTGTAGCCTGGTCTTATTTGTGCCTGTTATCAGCAAAAATGCATTGTGTGCTGTGCTGGAACTTACTTTTGGTTTTGATTAATTTGAAAGAATTGAGTTTGTGTGCTCTGAGACAATTCTCTGATGTGAGCTGAAGTGCAGTAAGCAGGCATGATCAGGAGATTTCCTTCAGAAGTGCATGCCAGGGCCACATTAAAATGCTTATGTGTAAGCACACTCTGAATTGTTTAACTTGTCTGGAGAAGGCAGTAGATTGTTTGGAAACTGTATCAGTATATTATTTCAGCCTCTCATGGTTTTTAATACCTCTGGACATCACCATAAAAAGCTATTTAGAATCAGCTTTGAGGCCAGACTGCAGGATGACTGTCCTTCTAGAAAAATGAGTTAAGAAAAATAGTAAGACTATTTGTAGTAGACCAGGACTCAGGATAGAGTTGGGAAGTGAGAAGTGTCCATTTTCACAGGGCTTACCTGCAGTCTTAGAAGTCATTACAAATTGTATTGCTTGACCTCCAGCAGGGTGATAATACGAAAAGCTCTGTATTGCCTCTGAAATGATCTTAAGTAAACGGTTTTGCTTTCCAAAAGTAAATTGGGAAGTTTTCAGGTGGTCAATAGTAAATAAAGTCACAGTAATAAAGGAAATTAGATGTGCTACCTGTCCATTTTCCATGATAGCTGTGGGATACATGGCGCTGCTGGGTCGGTCCCGGTGGGCTGGTAGCAGCATCATCATCTCCCGAGAGTGGCGGTACTTATCTGGTAGAGAGGGAGAGCCTGTAAACAAGTGAGAGCAATCACGTACACATGACAAACAACAGCCATGTCTCTGCATGCCCAGTCACCTAGGCCTCCTCTGCCATTTGTTCAGACAGATGGGCTTACAGGACTTCAGAAAACATGGTGCTGAGCCCACTAAGCAGCTAAGTATTGGTGGGGTGTACAGCACAAAGATGAAATAAGAACTGGCTGCTTGTATACAATTAAGGACATACCACAGAAGCTGTATAAGGTGTATGCATACCTAGTTGTATGCTGCAAAGTGCTTCCTCTTAAAACAAGTGGGCATCTGTGTGGAATCAGTTGCAGTTGTGCTGTACAGTGTCTAATGCTCCTTTGGCCCTTAATGTGCTGTAGAGTTACAGAAATGCCATCAAATTGTGCATTTTAGGACTGAATGTGGAAGAAGGAGCTAAAAGCCATTCAGTTACAGCAGGAAGCTGTGGGAAGCTACTTCATTCCTCAGTTTTGGTAGATATAGTCTGAGGTGTTGCCATTTAGCTGGTGATAGCTTGATGAGCTTCCTCTTTGTTAAAGCAAAATAAAACCCAATAATCAAGAGAATTTTCTGTAGGTGTGGTGGCACTTTGCTTACAATGCCACAGGGTAATGTACATCCCTGCTGAGTGCATCGGGATGCTGAGCCATTGTATGACAACAGGATATTTACCAATGCTTAGAGTTATGTAGCAGGAACATGTCTGACTTCACTACTGGTTATCATTTACAGCTTGCCACTACAGCTTGCCTATCAGTTATCATTTAAGACACTGGGCTATTTAATGTAATCAACTTCCTGGCAGGTGGAAGTATTTGGGACTCATGTCCTTCAAGATGACTTCAACATTACGTGTCTTCTGATATGCAACAGCTGACAAAGGATTTGCCAGAATAATAGTTCTCATTAGTGACTTTCTCAAGTCTGATACTACTGATACATGTATCCCTTGGGATGCACAATATTAGGCAGGAACTGATGTTCAGAAGCTGCTGGAGTGAGCTTGGACTGATTATTTGGACTGATTATTAAAAAAGGACACAAACACGCACTTAACAGATGGCAGCACACAGCGCATCGCAGAGCCATGCCGGCTTGTGGGGAATACATGCCCCCTCTGGCAAACTGTCCACAACCACACACAGGACCTGAGCAGCACTCCAACGTATGAGCAAAGGCATTGGTGCTGGTTAATGCAGCTTCCACCCCAGCAAAAGCAAACATGCAGTTTTGGGGACTGATACTCAGCAGACAGTGGAAGGAACAATGTGTCCAGCAGAATGCAAGATAAGGTCCTACAATTGCAACAATTCCATCAGGGGTGGCAGATCCCAGATTAAGCTACACCCCCATGCTGACATTAACAGCTGCAGAGTATCTGCATTCTAGTTCTGAACTCATTTTCTCCCCAGACATGTAACAGAAACTTAATTAAGACAACATTATTTGGTTGTATACACAACATTGGCTTGGAAAACAGTGTTCACTCTTTATGCTGAGTCTCTTTTACTCACACATCACAGATAGTCCTGTTTCTGCAGGACAAGTCTAAGGACGCTGAACTTTTTGGTGTGCCTAGAACTACATCACAGCACAATCTACACTTAATATTTCCCTCTTATTTATGTTGTCATTCTTGTTCTTTTATGTCCAAGATGCAAACCACCTCTATGTGCCAGCAGTTTATATGGGATTATGGTTTCCATACACCTTACACTGCATGACCTGAAAAATCCCACAGATGTGCTAAATATGGTGGCAGAGTGCAGTTACAAAGTAGCTCTGCAGTTTGTTACCCTACAATTTGTAAATAACTGTAGCTGTAAAAGCTGTAACAGGTTATGCCAAGAATCCAGTTTGCAAACAAGACTAAGGAGGAGTGGCTGTAACTGAAGCTTTTATATCAGCTCTGCTTCTTTGGACGGATAGAGAGCAAAATCACTATGGCTCCTTGCAGGGACTGGCAAAACTTAAAAAGTGAAGTCAAACCAAGCTTTTAAAAGTGTCCAGAGCAGCCAGTAGCCATATAAAATGCTGCAGCTTGTATCAGGATTTAGTTTGCAGCATGGTGCACTTCACGTGTGCAGCACTGGTGCACACACTGGACATGAGAAAGGAAAGGCTGTGCTGAAGCCAGAACTGTTTTTTCTTGTGTCAAGTACTAGTTTTAACAAATTAAACTTGAGCATTAATGTAGTTAAACTCCAAATCAAATGGCTCCTTTATCCTGATTCATCATTTCCATTACTGTTAAGAAAACGGTTCACTCCTGCACCAAATTGTAACATTTTTTCATTCTTGTAGAGTGCTAAATAAGACATCAGGCCTCATTTTCTACACCTTAGAAGGGGGCTGTGTTGAGGAAGCAGCAGAGATGCCTGCAGAGGAGAGTCACGTGTCAAGTAGAAGTTGCTTTTAGAGTGCATTGGAGGAGTCCCACCAATATTTTAAATTCCTGAAAAAAATCCTAACCCAACTGCTAGCTTTTTTCTAGGCCTCTCGGCATTACGATTTTTGCTTAACAAACATCAGCTTACATAATCTTTTAACTCCAGTAAGGTTGGAGCAGTGCCTCATGAGTGACCTCAAATGAAGCCAAATCAGAGTGAGTTTCTTACTGATCCTCCATACACCACCAGTGTTGCTTTCTTGATAGAGAAGACCTAGACGAGGGTCAAGCCAGGTGAAAACATAAAGATCCGTATTTGATAATCTGAAAAAATCAACTAACTTCTATTGTCTTTATTGTTAGCACCAATTAGAAAACCCTTACTGTATTCCCAATTCTCTTTAAGACTTTGGCTCTAACTGATGTATATCACAACTGGTGTGAGGTGTGCTGCCTTAGTTTACTGTTCAGTGGTACAATCAAATCAATCTACCGTCTTGAGGGCTACCCTTTAAAAGAGATTTTGGGTTAATGGCTTCGTTATTTTCTTTGGACAAGGCATATAGTCTGCTTTTGTTGCTGTTTTACACAGCAATGAAATGGTAATTTTTTTGATGTGGAGAATTGGGAGTACAATTTAAATTCCTTCTGGGTCCTTAATACAGATGGCCATAGCTTCCTTTAGGCACTAATTACAAAGATCTTCATCTGCTTAGACCAGTGCTAGCAGCTGAGTTCCAGAAAAGACTCTGCAGTTAAACAGAGAAGGTGCTATGTGGCTGGAGGGACAATGTTTTTTCATCTGTACATTAGTGTTTGAATCAAGGAGAGCAGCATTTCAGCAGACCCTAGGAATCCTAGATCACCATGCTCAGGTGACAAAGATGCTAAGTTAATAAATTTAGGTGGCCTGTATACAGTGAACTGTTGGCCTTTGTATACTTTTGATCTGAGAATTGGTTAACTGCAGCATTGTGACTATCGTAGCTTTGGTGGCAGTCTCAGCAGAAAGGCCAAGGATTGCATGGGTCATGGTGACTGAACTATCCTCTCACCTCTAGAGGTGGTCCCTCCAGGACAGAGATGAGGCACATTGGTGGGGGCAGCGTGAGGAAGCTTGCACAGCTGCCGCCCATGGTGTATCTGTTCTGTGGATAAATAGAGGGCTTCAGCCTCCAGTGTTGTCAATCCAGCACCTTTCATCAGCACTAAATTAAAAAGAATATAAATAAATAAAAAAAAGGAAAAAAAAAAAGGAAAAAGGATAGAGGTGCATTGGCAGAGCTGCACATGGAATGTTCATGAAGTACCTTGCTCCAGCCAGTGATATTGTCTCTCATTTTCACAAGCATCAAATTCACCCAATTAAAAAACAAAACAAAAGGAAAAATCACCAAGGAGAAAAGCAAAGCTGTATTAGCACAGTGGAACTTAAGTGTAAGGCCTTTTTACAAACAACTCCATTCCGGACAGCAGTGTCGTGATAACCAGAACAGTGACTTGCACACTGTGAAACACAGGAGAGCCCGATGGACTTTACTAGAAGTGAAATCCCATTGTTAGTGGGTAATGTGTGAATGCTGTGCTCACCTAACTTAAATGTGAACAAAACTAGCAGAGAAGAAACGCTGTATCATAGGCTATCAAAACACGTTAGTAAGAGTCAAGGAAGGAACACATAAATATAGTCAAGTATTCTTCAAAACCATGACTTCTCTTATTCCTCATTTGTGGTCTTTTACACTGTCTAGTTCTCATCTCTGGGAGGTGCTGTTGTCTCATCCATCAGCGCCATACCAAAATGATGAATGCTCCTAAAGGGTTTCTAAGCAACAGCAGAGAATAAAGAGGGAAGTTGGTGATGCTGTGAAGTCATCGAGCCCAGAAAGACTGTCACAGCCTGACACTGTGAGCACTGGACTTTTAAAGTGGAAAGCAGCCTGAAACACTATGAGCACGGAACTCCCTCAGACCCTCCAGAAGATTCAGATCTCACATATCAGCTGAGGCACATCTGTTACACCAGTTTCATCTGGTTACTTCACTATCTGAATTGTCATTATCTTCCTCCCAGCCCTTGGGAATTAGTGAAGTCTGTCTGCCTTTAGCTGAAGTTGTCCACTTTTCACCTTCCTACTCCATCTGATCCTTCAACTAAATCACTTTGATGCTATCTGTGTTCTAATGGTCAGTCAAATTTTACTGCAAGTCTGAGCAAAAAAGCCCCAAGATGGCTCAGGAGAAAGGGCCCTTCTCTCTATTCTCTGTCCATAGGAGACATACAGTTCCCCTGTATGGGAAAAAGGAGTAAGATTTAAATAGCAGCCTCTATCCTGGATATCTTCTTCAGATGCCTGTGGAAAGAGGTGTAAAAAATTGTGAATCTGCAACTGAGACTCTAAAATGAGAGGAAAAAAATCCTGGAATAGAAGTTACTGAAGTCAGTAGATTGCAGTAAGTGGTACTTTACTTTGGCTCTGAGGCTTGGAAAGAAAATGATTAGTGATATGAAGTCCAGCTGCTGCAACAGCAAAGGCAGTGTAAGTACCCTAGAGCTTACTTTTTCATTTTTTCTTTCTTCAAGAATTTCCTGGCAGGGAAGCCCTTTTCTAACTCCCATACTTAAAATTCCTCTCTTTCAAACATCCATTGCACACATATGCTTTTGTATACATACGTCTCTGCTAGACTGCCTCAGGTTGGGTTTTGTACCATAATTTCGTCAAAAGTGTACAATAGATTTTTTTGCCTTTGTTTTTCATGATCTCTCTTTTAAGTATTGAACTGAAGACTACTCTTGTGTTTCTCTAGATGCCTGCCACAATTTTGTGGCAGAACAATGGAAACCACTGTGAAATTCAACTGCCTGAAGCCAGCCTGTAACACTGTAAACACAGCTGAAAAGAAATTATTGAATCCGTTTTTGGAGAATGAAAAACATTGTAAAGAAATTATTTTTGAATAGGCTTTTAGAGCTCCACAAGAGGAAGAGTGCATATTTCAGTGTAGGTGGTCTTTCTCCAGTAAGTCAGTGAGGTTGCCAGGTTTAGGGGGTACCTGTAGGTCCAGTTAACCTTTCATGTGGGCCCATTTATTCTTACCTCGAGCACTGGAAGGGGCAGAGTTAATCATCTGAGACGGTGCCGAGTGAGTAGAGCTCAGGCTTGAGGTGGAAGGGCTAGCCTAGGATGAGGATAAAACAGATGCTGGTGACTGAGCCTTGGTACCTGGAGTTAGGGTAGACAAACTGCAGCAACAGAGAAATCACCAAGACAGAACTGAGTGGATCGGTGCATTAAGTATTTACTTGTCTCAGGTCACACAGTGTGGCCACAGGCTAGGAAATAGCTTCAGTGCAGGCCACTGTAAATTGGCAGTCAGGGCTGCAGGATTTCTTTCACCCGCCCACAAACCAAGAGCAATACCAACTGCATGTGTTGAACAGGCCCAGGTAAATAACACGCTGACCCAAACCTCACTTGCTGAAAGCAACAGTGCCATCAGGGACCAGAGTGTACACATGCAGAAGATTTCTGACCAAAGAGAACCAAGATTACTCTGTCTCCTTTCCTGAACAACATTCAGGTCTACCTGGTCAGCTCTTTGAACATACACACAGCTGAAGGCAAGTGCCTAGGTGCTGTGCGCTCCTCTGACGCACAACCCTGCAGAACACTTTCAGTGTTGTTTTCAGCGTCTGCCGCTGGCTGTGTAGAGCTGTACCTGCATGTGGTACATGTCCTCAGCGGTCTCCCCCACAGAACTGTCTGTTAGGATAACCAGGTTTCCTGTTTCACTGGAGGTGTGGGATGACAGAGAGGATGATGAGTGTCGGACTGAACCAAGCATATTCAGTGGGCTGGAACAAAAAGGCAGAATGAGGGCATAATTATTTTCTGGACCTGTGTTTTAATTTGTGAAGCATGAATTTTTTTCCAAGCTGGTAAGTGCCTTGAGTTACCTACTGATTTAGATCACCTTTAAATATCAAACACTAATGAAAAAGCAGGCTGCTTAAACCCATAAATGTAAATATGAAAAAAGTGATGACCATAAGGTTACATTAAGACATCAAAGTAAGCAGGATGTAGAATTTCAGACTCCAAAGCCAGGTTAACATCACCTCATAATGTTGGATACATATTTGTTTTGCTTATAACAACGTTCTGAAAACACTCATTTTTAATGCTGAAGTACGATAAGTGGGAGCAGCTTTAAAAAAAAACATTCCAAAGGAAGCCATGCAGGAGACACACAGGTCAAAATACAGTTTTCCTTATTGCATCTGTTGGGCCTCAGCATTACAGTTAGGCAGCTTTGTAGCTGACAGTAAATTAATGCAGCCCAGCTGGCGTGCAGGCTGCACCCTCATCTCCCTCATGGAATGAAATTTTTCTTTGTCACTCCAAATCACATCCACAAATGTACACTACAGAATCTCCCTAGATTGCCTAGAAGGCTTTGTACAAAGTGAGAGATTGTGAGGAAAACACAATTAGGGTGTCACCCAGACACCAATTGTTAACTGCCAAGCCACTAAACTAATATAAAAGCTACTCAATTTTAACAGTAGGGGAAAAAAAAAAAAAATCACCAAGCTGTGTAGACTCACCAAGAGAAACAAACACAGAACAGTTAAAATTTCGTAACTTCAGTGACGTTCCTGTCACTTGTTTCTCCTGCTGACATGAGTTTATCCATTTGAAAGTAGGCAGTTTTGGCTGGATACAAAGTCATTGTTTTGAACTGAAAATCTCAATTTTTATCCTCATCTCGGTCTTTATAGATGGGTATTCAGTTTGAATAAGCATCAACATCTTTTGATGTTTCTGTGAAGGCTGAGCCAAGTTTTTGGTGTTCTGATCAAAACCCCCATCAGTTTTTCCTATATTTGGGTTCTGATTTGACCAGAATTATAAAAACCAACGTTTGGAACATTTTTTTATCATTTAAAATAGGTACGTCTGGAGTTTATGGTAGCTAAGGACCCACTGATTTGCTGTTTGTGTAACAGAAGATCTCCAGATGCAATCTGACTGGGAGGGTCCAAGTGGCAGACTGCTTACGGTAGAGGCAGCAATGCACAAGTGATGGGAGTAACAGCTGGAGGTGTTCAGCATCTGCTGCAAATTGGATTTCTCAACTTTTTTACTCCAGTCTTCAAATTTTTATAATTAGCACTGAATAAGGACAAAAGACACTTCTGCCAAACACACCCTGCTCCTCTTGCAGTACTATTAACCACTTTTTAGATTGTTGAATTTTAATACAACAGTATGCATAGATCCTGGGTATTTTGGTAGAACAAACAAACAGCATACCTGTGTCGATGCATCAGCTTCATGCTCTCTGGGCTCATAGGTCCATGCGAAATCAAAACATTGCTGCGTGGTGTACTAGTGCCAGAACAGGCTGGACTCAGCTTATCCAAGCCAGGTAACTCCTGCAAAGGAAATGTACTTCAGCTAAGTTTTTCTTCTCAGGAAAATCCTAATCTGTTTCCATGTTCTCTGTAGCTATCCCCAGTCATCCTGCGTCTCCACAGGACAAATTGTTCAGTGCTTTATAACCCCATTCTCTGTTTATTTCCAATGACTCTTTCTAGCCACTATTTCAGGAATTTTGGAAGGAAAACAGAAGCCTAGTGTGGCCCAAATTACAGCTACCTACAGTTAAAAAAAATATAAAAAAATACGCATGTCATTCAAACTCTCCAGGGATGTAGCGAACTAAGATTGGCAACTGCAACCTCTCTGCTTTGAAAGAAAGGGAACATGTTAAAATTCTGTCACTGTTACCTAGTTTGGCTGTGGGAACATTCAAGATGGTGCCTGGGTATCCATAACACTTTCACCATACCAGAAAGAGAGGAACGCACTGCAGATTTCTGAGACCGCCTGGCAAAGCAGTCTCAGAGTACTAACATACAGCAGAGCACACACAGAAAAAGTTTCATTCCTGGAGGATGCTGTTTGTACTTCTGGTACCTAACAGGTGATGTGAACCGTCCTCTGGAGGCAGTTGTGTTGACTGTATGAGAACGACCGACCCATAATAGCGCATGTCTTGATCACCAGAGTCGGATGCCTCATGTAACCAACAGGAATTTGTCTGTATTAGAACACTTCTGGATGTGTCATGCTACTCCAAATTATGGCAGTTCTTTCTCAGCACCTAACACTTCCTGTTAATCTTCCTCTTTTTCCAATTATTTTCTGCTACATAAGACAGTAACTGAAAATTAATCTTTACAATTTTGTGACACAACAAGGAACATAAAAATACAAGACCAGTTTAAATTAAAAGCTAAGCTAAGATACTTACTAGCGCTTCTTTCTTGCATAAAAATCCAGACTTTTTTTATTATCTGGCAGTCCAGTAGGTTCAATCAATCAGCTCTGTTCTACCATGAACCCTACTGCAACTGACAGGGGGTTTAATTGTAACTCTGTAATTCAGAACAGGACAAGGGTCAGCTTACGTGGTACAGACTGGATCGCATCATCTGGAACTGGTCTATCAGTTTCTTATGCAGAGGACGCATTTCTGGGTGTACAAATTTTTCATGGACTGCCAGACCCACTCCCAAGACATGTACCTGTTGAAAGAACAACTAACATCACAAACCCAAATAAACTGTGGCTGAGAGAACAGAAACCTGTCCTGTGATTCTGCCAATGTGCAAGAAAGTCCAGTAAAATATGCCACTGCTCATTCACTGACTGATGATAATTAAGCAAGCCTTGGAGACCTGGCAAGTTCCTATTAATTCAGCAAGTACTTTTAAGTGTGAGACAAGTACATTTATGTCATGTTGGATTACTTTTGTTAAGAGATAACTGTAAAAAATTACCAGATTGATTCTCTCTCTAGAGTGAATGGCATTAAGTCCTCAAAAAGATAATGTATTGCGACAAATTCCTTCCACCCAGTGTCAGGGATGGGGTCAAAGTTGCCAGCAGAGATTTCTAAAAGGGGTTTGTGCTAATGGTGCTGAGCGGTGGCAGTGTGGCATGCATGCTCATTCCTGCTGCTGCTCATTATTTATTTTTAAAGGTCACTTTTTCAAAAGTCAAACATACAGTATTAGCGACTGAACGACATTATATAAGCTTTCTGATGAAAGAAAACAGTAATGATAGAAGGCTTAAGATGTATAAAACTCTCTACATGATCCAAAGTCTGTACAAACAATAACTAATTAATCTTCAAACACACTCTTGAGGACTGGAAAGAGATAAGCATTATCTTTGTTTTACAGATGGGAAATCTGAAATGCAGTTAAGTGCTTTGTTGAAGAAACAGTCCTGGTAGCTCTGTTCAGACTTGGAGACATTGTTTAATGGGGTGTATCTTGCCAAAGTTGCAGTTAAGAGGGATATGATTTTCTTGTTTCACGCCCACCAAAGCATCCAGCTAGCTTTATCTACCAAGATGTTTCATGAGGACACTAAGGAAAAATGCAGCTGCAGATAATATTAATAGGCAGTAAGTCTTCCCATGTAGCTCTGCCAGTTTAATCTCAAGCCTGACTTGTCCTGTTTTATCCTGATTATCTTTGAAATTTACTGGGAAGACATAATTCAAAATACCCAAAATAAATGGCAGGTTTGAAATGTAGCACAACATCTATTGGATAACTGGAGAAACAAAAGTAATGTCACGGAATCACAGAATTGTCAGGGTTGGAAGGGACCCCAAGGATCATCTAGTTTCAATCCCCCTCCTGTGAGCAAGGACACTTTCCACTGGATCAGATTGCCTGGCTTCCAGGCATCCAGTCTGGCTTAAAAAAATTCCAGGGATGGGGCTTCCACCACCTCCCTGGGCAACCTGCTCCAGTGTCTCACCACCCTCATGGTGAAGAACTTCTTCCT
>VWYK01036223.1:731-16387 GCA_013399775.1 Semnornis frantzii
ACTCTAATGGAAGTGTTTTAATGTTTAAATCAATGTAAAGTTATCCCTCAAAGTGGTTGTGGTATATCTAGAAAGATTGCAAAATAATATCTTAAATGAACAGTTAAAAAGGAAAAAGAACGTAAACTCCAGGATGCAAATAGAGAAGATACTTTTTTAAATCAAATGACTTGTTTTCCTTTTTAAGATAAAAATAGCTATATATACCACATTAGTAGCTTGGATTATTATTCATATCTCAGATGTGTGGGCTCTGAATGCTGTGAAGTGTGTTTTTTCCTATGTGTTGTTTTTAGAAAAGAATGTGAAGCACATGGTGACATTAGATAGAGATTTACAGCTCCAGTATAGCTTGTCATGATGTATCTTTAAGAGCAAAAGTTTTTGTAGGCGAGAACACAGGTCAAAGCCTCCTCCACAAACTGCTATTTTTCATTTCTTCAGCAACCCAGGAGATCTGAAAACTTTTAGGTTATTGTTGTGTATTCACAGTGTGTGTGGTTAAGGATGCTTGACCAGTTTATGTTAATACATCCTTGACATTGCTTTAACTTTTACTAGTGGGATTAACTGATCCTTCTCCAAGAGTGCAAAGGTGATTAGTCAACCACCTTTGACCTCTCTCTTTAGCTGGACTTTTGCAGCTGAACTTGAGAACCCCTATCTTATTTCACATGCCTGTAGAAGGAAACGATTCGTGAATGGTAAGGCATGAGCTGTGAATGTCACAGTGCAGCGTAACAGAGTATATTGTGGCAGGGTTTCACAGAGTCACGGTAGTTTCTCTTTTCCAAATTGTATCATTATAGTCCGTGTGCACGTGGTACAAATGTCAGAATTGCTGAATTGCCAGAATCTTCACCGCATGACTTCTGTTTCAGGGAGTAATTGATGTGCATATATTCAGAGTCATCTGTTGATTGTGCTGCTTGTTTTCTTTGTAAGGCACATGGGTTATATGGTGGAAGTTTATTTTCCCTGATCAAATACTTTGTCATTAATAAAAACTCTCGGTATAATGAGTGAAGTTTTCAGACATTTGAGCATTTAAGCCTTACATTCTTTCTGAAATATTCATCTATAAATAATTGTCATATTAATTTTCTGTCCATATTCAAATTGACAACATTCAGAACTTGATTAGATGCTAAATAAAGAAAAAAATTCCAGAAGCTGGTTTGTTTGGGGTTTTTTTTAATTCTTTTTTTAAAGCATTGGTAGGTGACAGAAAGTGTATTTTAAATTTTCTTAACTGATATTTTTTTTTTTTTTTTCCCCTTGAGCTACTTGGTCTTTTGTTGCCTATACTTTAAATTGTTGGGTTAATGAGTTGATAATCNTAAATTTTCTTTACTGATTTTTTTTTTTTTTTTTCCCCCCTTGAGCTACTTGGTCTTTTGTTGCCTATACTTTAAATTGTTGGGTTAATGAGTTGATAATCTTCCTTTTAAGGATGAAAAATTCACCTTGTATTTTCTTTCTCCTAAGAAGGTAAACTGATTAGTGGGAGTTGTATTGTGCCTTTATGGAGTGTGAAACAAAGCAAAAATCCTTCCCCAAACTCAAAATCAGGTAAAACAAACCCATATGGGATAATAGGGAATATTACTGCAAGAAAAATGATACTTTGATAGCATGTACTATTAACATATTGATGTTGTCATAATCCATATAGCCATAACATCAGATCTTTGATGAAAGGAGAACGCAGGCAGAATCCAAATTTAAAGTTGAGGAATGGTATAGCATGGGTTTTTTTACTGGAACACAACTCCATCAAAGTAGAATAATCAATAAGTGGCTATTGTTTGCATTAGCAAGTTTAAAAAATGTAGTTTTTACAGATGTTATTACATTTAGAAAAACAGTAAAGAGCGAAAAATGTTAATGAGTTCCTGGCATGATAGATGTAGGCAATGGAGCATCTCAAGAGGATGGGAACAAATGTGGCTGGAAGAGGTGAAAGCCTACCTGTGTGCCCCGTGAATTCATGCTCTAATTCCACAATGTAGTACTGAAATTGTGCAGGCTGTGCCAAAATGGTGGCCGCAGGTGTGCTGTCTGGTCTGTGTGTATCTGTATAGAGCATACATGGGCATACACATGTAAGAGTAGGCAGAGTTTACTTTGGTTTTAATTTAATTTAAGACCATTACTGTTTGATTTTTTTTTTAAATTAATATATTCTAGGGAAAAAAATGTAGGTTTCTTTTGAGTCTACAGATTGCTAAATTTGATCAGACATGTTAATAATAATGAAGCATTGCATTATTTAGCATTGTTAAATGTACCTGGACATTTTTTCTTGTAACATTTGTACTACTTATACACACTAGTAAGATACACCGTTCTTTATCACTTGTAATGGGAAAATAGTGTCCATATGTGGGCGACATACACATATTACAGGATTATGTGTCTTTATGCTTTAAGAAGTCAGGATGGCATGTGTAAAACTGTGTTCAAAAATATGTTCTGAATGCAAGAGAATCAAAATTAAGTAGCTGCCTGTCTGCCCAGGAAGAATCTAAATTTACTGTAAATATTGCCTCTGAAATAGCGATTGTACATATTTTGGATGACTGATAAGAATTAATTTGGCAAACTTCTCTTTATGTTCTCCTTTGTCAGTCCCCCATTATTTTAATTTGCTAATATATGGCATCTGTTTGTTCATTCTGTACTGCAAACCCTCACTGCAGTCATCAGAGTTTGCATAGCCTATACATGAAATGCCTAGCACACGTTTTTACATGAAAATATTGTTACATACCATTACAAAACTGGAGTAGGATGGAGCATCGAAATTGCATTTCCTAGTTTTCAGTAGGGGAATAAGGATCATAGCTTGCAAAACAGTGTACTTCCAATTGCTGTTGTCATAATCATTCTCTAGCAATGGGTGGTGGTGTCCCGCTTGCTGTTTGACTGTGTTGTATTCTTCATACAGGAAGTACAGAGAGTAGTATTTCAGGTTCTGGTTTTGCTTAATTTCCTGTGCTATTCCTGGTAGTGTGACCAAATACTTTTTCTGTCCCTTTTGCTGTGACAAGTACTATTACTACTGCACTTGCATGATTATAGAATCATAGAATGGTAAGGTTGGAAACGACCTCAAGGATCATCTGTTTCCAACCCCCTGCCATAGGCAGGGACATCTCCCACTAGAACAGGTCACTCAAGGCCTCCTCCAACCTGGCCTTGAACACCTCCAGGGAGGGAGCAGCCACAACCTCCCTGGGCAACCTGTTCCACCCTCACTGGAAAGAACTTCCTCCTGACATCTAGTCTAGATCTCCCCTCTGCCAGTTTAAACCCATTGCCCCTTGTCCTGTCATTGCAAGACTTTGTCAGTAGTCCTTCCCCAGCCTTCCTGTAGGTCCCCTTCAGATATTGGAAGGCTACTCTAAGGTCTCCTTGAAGCCTTCTCTTCTCCAGGCTGAAGAGCCCCAACTCTCTCAGTCTGTCTTCATAGCAGAGCTGCTGCAGCCCTCTGATCATCTTCGTGGCCCTCCTCTGGACCTGCTGCAACAGTTCCATGTCCTTCTTGTGCTGGGGGCTCCAGAACTGCACACAGTACTCCAGATGGGGTCTGACGAGAGCAAAGGGGCAGAATCATAATGTCACTGGGGGGTAATGAAGCTGTTATGTGAGCCAGGTGTCAGCAAACTTCATTTCCAAAACAAGATGGTGAGAGTCCCATTCTCACAGGGATAACCAGAGACCTGGTGTATTTAGTGCTGTGAGGATGATAAAGGCATTGAAACCCTTATGCTCTTAGAAGATACGATTCAGCTGTATGTGGTTATCTTGCATATGTACTAAATTGCTATTCTGCCGTGGCATGTGTCTTAGACAAAGCATGCCCACAGGCACTTCTGGACATGTGGCTTGCAATTTCATTTGACCGTGGCTTGCAACTTCTTCATTCTGCACCATTTAACCCATTCTGTAACTTGGCTTTCTGTGTGTTAAACGGTTTCAATAAAAGTAATTACCTTGGGAATATACCTGAAATTTTTGCAAAGATATATTTTTGTGCTGGAAAGTGCAGCTACGGAAGTGAGTGACTTGATGGCAACAGATAGGAGCTTCAGTGATAGCAGAAAAATGTTGGTGTTCTAGGCTTTCTCATACTAAATAGATACTAAGATGTGCTGTTGAAAGAAATCAGTAACTAAAAGATAGTCTTAAGAAAAACGCAATCGTTAATTCAGAATCTAGCACTTGATGTTTTCTGTCCTTCATCACTTGGGGATACTTAAAAATATTTTTGTATGACCAATAATATTTACTGATTCAGATTTGTGTTTTGAGTGTTACAAGGAAAGGTGTTTAGTTTGGTGATTTTTGTTGTAAGCTTGCATGTTTTTTAAGAGAAGGTTGTATGTAGCTTCACATTTTAGGACTTCAGTATAAATTAGATGAGTCAAAGCAATGCCTTACTTAGATATAGAATTATTTAAATTATGTTAGTATCTAGCTCAAACTGGGGTTCATTTCAGTGTTCCTGAGATTTGTACTTCTGTCTTTGAAGTCCGTCGTTTTTTCATCTCTTCCCTCCCTACCCAAATTGTTTATAGTAGCTGATGATGTTTATTCTGATACGCCACGAAAATCATAGGGTGCTCTTTTGAGTACTACTGAACACATAAGATCATTTGTTTTATTACTCTTCAGCTCTTACTAGAATTGCATGTGACTCTTAGTGATGAAATTTGTCTGCTGGCTAAGGGAATGTGTGAAGGTTGTATTCGAGGTGATTCAATACTGCAGAGTGTAAGCTGTCCAGAGCTGCACGTTAGTGAATTGAATCTTGTGCTGCATCTCAGCTCAACTGATTTCAGCAATAGTAAATAATCACTGAAGCATATACTGCTGCACAGTCCCTCAGAACTTAAGTGTTCAGTGTAACTACTGTTTGCATGTGACCAAAATGGGAAAAGGGAGGTGTATACAAAGGAGTGAATTATAACAAAGAACACTTTCTGCTTCAGTTCTTATTCAGAAAACATATGTTCAACCATGCAGGCAGCAGTTGGGGTAAAGACACACTGTAGATTTGGAAACAAAAGGCATGTTCTTTTCTTGCATTCACAATGTTCTCAAACATATTCACTTGTTAGGGACTAGCCTGTCAGCTGGATCTTCTTGCAAGCGTGATTTCTTTTTCCTGACTTCTTTCAAAAGCTTTTTCCCCACAATGTTTTACACTTCATATAATCCACTATGCATGGTAGGCCTGCTTCAGTCTTTGTGCTATTGATGGTTCAGAGGTGGAGGGGCCGTGCTCTGGGAGAATGTGGCTAAAGCATAACCTTTCACTCACCCATACATATGAAGATGCGAAGTCACTCTTATTCCAAGTATCTTGAGTAGTTTGGTAGCTCTTTCTTCATGACATGGGTTATACTTCACCTTTAGAACACTGTCAAACCAATTAGTGGAGCAAAAATATTTCAAAAGCATTGATTTTTCTGCTTTTTTTCCCTTTGTAACTGAATATTGAAAATCTTTCATCGGAGACCTATGATAACTGCATTAAATCATTCAGTAAAAGAAATAATGCTATTTTCTTTTCCTCCACTGGAAATTCGTTCCATTTTGGCATGCCAGAGGAACCAAAAATTACCTGGTCATTACTTCTGTTCAGATTCAATTTTCCTAAGTATATGATTTGGGACTCTAGTATAAATATGCTTATACAGGCATAAAGGTAATGGTTATTTCCAAATAAGCTCTGTCTGCTTTAATTTATGACCTTTAAATGCATATAGCTAGAAAATGTATTACCTTAACTCTGCAGGTATAGTTAAATAGTACAACTTTCTGGTGTAGACAAGGACTAAAGTTTCTTTGGAAATGTCTAAGTGATCTACTCCCTGTAGGTTTTTCTAGGTTGAACTATTCATCTATCAAGTCAGGTATTCATCCTTTGTTGTCAGCAGTGAATACCTCAGAGAGAGGCAGGGCTCCCCACATTTTAATGCCCATAGACTTGTATATAGAGCTTAGACATATGTCTAACTTGAAGCATTCTACTCTATAATTGGGTTACGTGCTTGCTTAGTTTAGATTTGCGCCATTGAATGTAAAGGTAGGGCAGAATATGTAATCATTGTGGCAATGCTTTCACACCACCAGCTTGAGCCTCCATTCATTCTACTCTACAAAAATTTTAAAATTGTGTATATTTCACAATATTCTCTTCTCCTTTATACTTTCTTTAAATAAAGACATAAACATTACATGCGGGCAAACTGTTTAATGTTAGAGTTGCTCCATCAGTGACCAGAGTGGTGTGGAGTTTTATGCTGGCTTATGGATTATACATGTATTTTGTTGGAATATTGACAGTGTTAACTGAATTCAGTAGCCTGGGAAGTTACCACTAATGAATGTCCAATGATTAGGATTTCCTACATAAGGCCTGTCAGACCACAAGGATCCTTTAGACAACTAGAAAATTCACAGACAAGAAAACGCCATGTAAATATTTTCTAATGGAAGGTGTAAGCAAATACATCCTTGTCAACATATGTCAAAACTGCCAGAAGATCTGTGAGGGTGGGAATTAACTTTTTAGCACTGTCATCGTAAGAGCCTTGACAGGGAAACATTATTTAAATGTTTTTTCTTTGACTGCATATGACTGAAGAGATGTTAACAGTAGATAAAACTAATATAAAGTAGTTAATGATACTGACATACATTCTGAGTCTGCACCTTTTTCTTTTTGCGGAGCTCTGTGTCAGACATCCTTGAGAATACTACAGCTTTGAAATCAATTGTCCTTCCTTCTCAAATGAAATTTGATGATTTGTCTCCAGTCTGATAAAAGAAAGCACACACTGGTATATTGCTGCTTTTCAGGATTTTTTTGTTCAATTTTATGTGCTCTTTAAAAGTAAATTATGTTTTGGATGTTGCAGTGAGTTCTCTGACTCTCAGGAAGAAAACAGTTAATAATAATTTCTTTGCTTTCAGTTCCCATGAGCCTACCTTCATTGTACAGTTTGCATATAACAGCTAGTAAGAGTAAAATGTACTGAACCTTAAACAAATCTGGTAGGATCACCGTGGCAAGAAACTGGGAAAATGGCAGGGAAAACGAACAATGATTTTGTAAACCCTCCAAAGGTCAGAAAAAGGCTTCCAGTAAGTATGCAGAGGCTAGAAATCAAATCCCATTTCCTATCATAAGAAACCAGTTGTTTTAGCAGCAGTGGTTAATGTACTGTATGTGAAAGATTTAAGACTAGTTGGAAAGCTTTGCTTCTGTTTTATTAGGCTGCTATTGAAAAGCCAACAGCATAACTTCAACTAGGTGCTTTGAGATTTCTTAATGGGCTGTCAAGGGCAAGACACCAGGTCTGTGCTATACTAGCTCTTTCCTGTACATTAAAACAACAGGGGCCAAATGATCATATACAGAAGTATGAATTACTTGATGCTTTCTCTGTTCCATATGGTCAGCCATGTCTTTGGCAATTAATCATGTACAGAATCAGTTGAGTGCTCTCTGAAGTATTGAAGTCAACATTTAGTTGTACCTGTGCCAGTGGGGGCAGTGGGGGTTGCAAGCGTAAAATAGCAGGATGAGGAGCTGCTGGCGCCAAAGCCAGAGCAGCTGGCTTCTATAAACAACACTTTTTCCCTCTTTACCTTCTTTTTTTAACTTTCTTTGACGAACATGAGCCATTTTTCAATATCATCCAAAACATGAGGGTTGCTGAGTGAAACTGTGATATCTGGCATAGTGGATTAATAAACAAAAGGCAGGGAATTGTGTTTAATGTGCCCAAATTACTGGGTGATAACTTAAACCATACTGGCTGCTTCTATCCTAGCAATGGAAATGGGTGCGTTTGCTCATATTTTAAGTAAAAAATTTTAAAGTAAAAAAGAAATGAACAGTGGTTTGTAAACAATTACTGGATTTTTTATCACATAAGTAACAACATGTTAAGTTAACATGGCTTAATACATTTCAGGACTCTTTTTTTGGCGGGTTTTTTGGTTATTTGTTCTCCCCCCCCCCAAAAGAAAAAGACACGATGTTCCAATTTTGCAGAATTTCATCAGAATGCTTTTCTGCATTAAAAGGAAAATAAACTGACAAAAATAACAAGGAAGATACAGAATGGCATTTAAAAATTTAACCCTGCTTGCAGATTTCACACATTGTTTCTCCTTTTCATATTAGCTATGGATTAGATGACTGCTATATTAAAAAGTAGGAGGGGTTAGTAGAGATTCAGGCACTTAACCTGTTTAAGCTGATGATGAGCAAATTAAATCTTAACTCAGAATGAGAAATCTGATGTGTTGACCCAATAAAGTGGAACCAAGAGACAAAGTGTCCCAAGTGGCACTTTAGTTCAGACTGAAGGCTAATTTGTTTGACAGAATACTGGATTTTGTGTCTTCAGCTATATGGCGTTTCTATCCATAAGTCTGGCTCCTCGAGAGGTCCATATTGAAGGAAGGAGAACCTAGCTTTCAAAAACTGAAAGTGTACCAGTGTAAGGTTTAGTGTTTAGAAATTTTTTTTTTTTTAATAAACTTCTTTGTAAACAAACTGTATTCACCAAGGATATGCTAGGCAGTTTAGGGGCCGATTGATGTTGAAACATGGTTTCATCTGTTGTGTATCTAAGGAAAAAAAAATATCATAATTCCATTACAGTACCTAGGTTAGCTTTGTTAAGACCCATTAAAGGTATCTAATTTTGAGTATATATCCTGCGTGAATAATAAGCCTTGCTTATAACAGTTAGATGGCAGTCCCAAGTCACTGATATATATTGTCAGTGAGAATGAGCGGAATGTGATATGGGTCTCCTAAAATCTTATCTTGGTACCTTTTTTTTCTTACATAATAAGAGAAGATGCTCACATAACTGTTGCCTGATATGGCAGTGGAGCACTAGATTTACTTCTGCCTGTGTACCAAGAGGAAAGTAAACAGTATCATTTGCTAAATGCTGTCTTTAGCATAGAAGGTTGGATTGGCAGCTGAGATATATAAAGACATAGATAAGCATAAGTAGATTTAGCTTTGAGCTTTTTTGAGAGGTGGATAGTGTGCTTTTTTTAAGACCATGTCGTTTGGGATTTACAAGGAAATGCCCTAAATACTTTCAAGATCTGTAAGGAGAATTGGGGAGGATTTGCTGTCAATATTAACAGTACTAGTTATTAAAGAGACATGCTGGCCAATAAGACAAGAAGCTGCTTCCCTCAAGTGATAAGCAATTTGCGTAATCTTGTCACTTAGGTTGTCCAGGATATGTTTTAGCCAGCTCAGGAAGCAAAAGAAAGAAAGTTTCAACAATTTGTAAACATTACCACCCTCAAGAATCTCTGTGAGCACAAGCATGAGATAAGACAGGCTGTAGGGCTAGTTACATTGTTTGTTTATTCTGCTGTCTTGTGGTCCCAAATGTGCTGCAAAACACTGAGTTGGTGTTGAGTCCAGTTCAGAAATGCAAAGGCTTCACTCAGCATTGGGCAAAAGGGGGCCTCTGTAGACAATTATCTGTCATTAAAGGACATTAAAAGAATTGAGGCACAAGATCAGATTATCTTTGATGGGAGGCGCAACTACAGTGATGTTCAAAAGAAGGTCATTCTTGCCCTTTAGAGCAGGGGTGGTATTGGCTGGGTTTCTGATGGATTTTTATCAGTGTTGATGTGAGGAAATGGCTTTCCCAGCTGATAACATCTTTGACTGAGTTTCTTGAACCCTTGACCTTTATCAGTCAAGGTATATATTGAATCCTCTTGTTAAAAATAAATCCCAAAACAAGTTACATGGAAAAGAAAACTTTTTAAGGTATGTGTTTTATAGTATTATTTTACCCTGAATGCTGCTTTGTTTGTTACAATTTGGGATTTTATTGAGATAAGAATAGAAAGTTATTAAGAAATGCCCTGCACTCTCATTCCAGGTAATCTTACTGCCCTCAGCACTCTTGGAAAACAAGTAAATCAGTTAAATTGTTATGTATGACTGCATATTGCTTAACAGGACCATTTCACACTTGAGGTAGCTGCAACTGTACTCACTGGGCTTAGTAAAGAAGTGCTTGTGATGTCAGTGTGAAACTATGATTTTGACTTGAACTGTGAACATCACCACATAAATGAAAGGTGTTAACAGGAGACTGGAGCAGTGTAATTGTTTCAGTAAAAAATAAATTGCATTTGATTTCCATAATGTTGATCTTCCTGTAGTTGGAGAGGACTTGAGGCAGTGGAGCTCAATACCCAAGTTTCCATTTGACCAGGAGATCTGAATTCATGCAAAAACTTGACATGGTTGTAAATACTTGCAGAAGCGGTTGCTCATTTTCTCTGATAATGCTCTAATCATGTTCATCTCTTCATCAAATTTTAACTGCAAGTTCCTTAGGAATCGTCAGTTCTTCATGCACTGTGATTTGGCAATCACTTCTTTAATGGATCTTGATGTTCGTTGCATTGCAATCAACTATGATTTCGGCTTTGTGAAGCTTCATTAAGCTTTGGGCTTTCCTGCAGTCTTGGAGATGGCATAGACTTCTGTAATGTCCTTGGTGGATTTCCCTATTCCATTTAGACTAATAAGACCATCTAAAGATTCTGAAAGGAAAATCTTGGTGTACTGTGACCTAGTGTATGGCTACAGTGTGATCATCTAATTCAGAGAAAAGCTGTGGTTACAGTCCTGTTTTGGGTCTGGTACATGGTAAATATACAAACTAAAGCCTTGATAGGTATATTTATTCTGAGTAACAAGGAGTGCTAATAAGCAACCATTAAAGAGTGTACATCTCTTTATCCCATGTGAGTATGTTTTGATGCACTGAAGCTGAGTATCAAATCCTGCTTTAAACTGCAGTTGCTGGAACTGAGGCTGTAAGATCCAGATTAAGTTAGCGAATATTAGAGCTTGTGGAAAAGATGGCGTAGGTCAGTGCGAGGGAAACCCATGTCATGGAATCCTTATCTAAAAATCCTCTCTGGCTTTTTGTTTGCTTTGTAATGTCAAAGCAGGGTCAAGAATGTGATCTGTATAGGCAATTTTGAATGTTTTGTTTTTTTACAAGAAAACCTTTTTGATGTGTAAGTCCCATATGAGGGAGTAATGTCTTTTGGTAAGCCAGCTGATAGAGCTGGGAGGTGAGGAGAAAGATGGTTTTTGCTCTTTGCCATTTGATGTTGTAATAAAATTATTTGGTGTCTCTTTGAACCCTGCTATGCTTGTTTCTTGGAACCACCAAGACAGCAGCAATGTTACTGCTACTTTACATTGCTCAAGGATTGCGTAATTTGTGTATTATTGTTTCTTACGGAAAAAAAACCCATCCCGTCAGACCGAGGACAGATGTTCCTGCTCTTGTGAGCATCAGCATGTCCTGTTTCTTTTCCATGTTGGCAGACATAGTGAAGTGTAGGGGGAAAGGAGAAGAGAAAATGTTGGGTGAGTTAGTAGTTGAAGGCAAAGATGGAGTGAAGGAGTTGGTATTAGAGCTTGCTGGATGGATGAAGGACAGGAAGATCTGCAGTTTTGTTATATCAACATTAACTGTCAATACAGCGTTGGAAAAGTAGTAGCTTCTGGTCTGCAGAGCCTGAATGTCATCCTATTCCACAGTGTAAATATATGTATATTAGCAAATTTTAATTTATTGCATAAATGAACAAACTTAGAGGGTTTACTACTTGTTTACATACCATATTTCATATTAAAGAGAACACGAGGACATCATAAGAAAGTCCTTTTAGAAGGCACAATAAAAACATTTTCTTTATTACCTTTGCCAATGATCAAAGGGGAGAGGGTAAATTCACTAAATAAAATTATTTAGAAAAAGGAAAAATTGTCTCAAGGAAATGAGAGCTAGAATGCAAAATGTCTTGTGGTGTTACTTAAGGCAATGAGATTTTGAGGTTTACCTTCTGTGCCATGTATATCGATTAAATACCAAATATATGGTGGCCATTTCTAACCATCATTTACTCTATTGATTTGTTAGCAGTGGAACTGTAATAAAAAAAGCTATTGATTTACTGTCCTTATTTGCTTATGGGCTTTTTATTAATTTTACACATTTCCTGTTTCTAGATTATAATTTTTATGTGTTTTTTCCCTTTAAGACAAGCCTGGTCCTCTCGGAAGTTGGCAAAAAGGAACAAATCGAGAAACAAAGGAAGGAAACCATCAGCAGCGTCTTGCTGCTTCTTACTGAGCGACAAAAGCTGCGTAAGGAATGGGCAGCAAGGTGAGAAATTTGTGAAAAATAGTTACATAATAAAATTAGAAACAAGTATATCAAACTAATAAATAAAAAAAAATACTCCTACAAATCCCGAGCTGGGAGGATTTGACATAAAAAAAAAAAGTCAAAACTTTTACTGCTAAAATAGTGTTTTTCCTTAAATGGAGTAGTCAGTGCTGCTGCTTCTGATGTCAGAGTTACTTTGTGAGGTAAAATGCTCCCTTGCTGTGCTTATCTAGTGCAGTTTATTGATAACAGCTGGATAAACATGGTATGTATGACACATTTGATGACTGGCATCAGCTTCAGTGCCCTCAGATTTTCCTTAAATTGATAACAATGCGAACATTGCCACTTGCTGGCTTGCCATGATAACAGATCCCCTTGACCTGATTCTTTCCTGATCCTCTATTTTCTTATGGTATCCTACTGGTGTTGGCTGAATTGTGTTGGATGAGATTGGCATGAATGTACATATCTCTGTAGTGTTCCTATCGTGCAAATTCTATTTTGCTCAAGGTCTAGTTTACTCAAGTTGAGCTCACTGCTATGGTGATAAATCAGATGATGTGGTTATCAACTTGAAAAAAGTTGTTTACCTTTTTATTTCTACAAGTTTGTTACTGGAATGTAGTCAGATTTCTGGTCCATTCAGAAGCATGTTAATTTGGTAAACTTTCCACCACATGGCACTTTTTTTCACATCTATTGCTAAAAGCTGTAGTTTTATACTAATTTTAATAATATTTTTTCTTATCTCTGTTGTTTTCATAGAGTATCTAACAGTCTGAGATTTTTTTCTACCAAATGTACAGCTTTTCTTTAAATCCAGGAGGTATCTTGCACTTGTAACTAAATAGGTTTTTTTAGTCAAGAGTATTCTTAAAATAAGATTTTGTTAATCAAAATTAGCACCTAAATGGGATGATTTTTTTTTTTTTTTAGCCTGCATTAATGTTCCCTGTGTTATGTTAATATATAATTTTGCAAAATTCTGAGAGACTGACTTAAAAAAAAGGTAATTGTAGATATTGGACCTGACACTTGAATGACATTGCTCTTCCAAATAGTTACAGTGAGTGGACTTGAAACATTGTAGAACCTTTACGTGAAAGTTAAACATTGTTGCATAGTATCAGTTATTATACACATGAGAGAAACAGAGGAACTCATTCACAGCTTTTCCATGGGATAGGTGTATCTTTGTTCTGAACCAGAATAGAAAGCTTCCTAGAGATAAGAAAAGGTTAAACAATTTTAATGAGTTGGGTATCTTTTTAGTGTTAGTTTAGTTTAACAATGATTTCCTACCATACAGGTCTTCAGGAATCATGGCAGTTGGGACTCATTTAAAAATAATGGGGGCTACAGTGTCTGTGGCCTCTGCCTGCGGCTGGCAGCATAACCAGAGGCTGGGGCGGTGCTGCAGTTTTAGACACAGGGTAGTCTGACACTGAAATGCTGAAGTTTTTGGGTGGGGGCAGGGTGAGGCACAAGCAGACAAAGTGCAGGCCTTTATAAAACTAAACACCTGAAAGAAAATTTCAAGAGCATTGTGCCCTGGAAGTTCTGAAAGAAAGTGTCCTTTGAGTATTAAATATCCATAATCCTTTTTCTTTCCATTTGATGTTTCCCATTCCAGTGACCTATCTGAGAGTCTCATCCATATGATCTACATAAACAGGCTGTTACCGTACACCTCACTTTACTTCATCAAAGCTTCATGTGGATGTCTGGAATGAAGCACTGACTGTGGTAGCCATCAAGCATATAGTGGTGAAAGTTATAAAACGTCCGCCGTGGTACTAGCAGGGCTGCCCATGTTTTAGAGATCAGTCTATTGTGTACTTTGGAATTACATGAGAAAAATGTGCTTGGACAGGAAATAATTAGCACTTGTCAAAGGGCAGGCAATAGGTTACAGTATTTTACTTTCAACAGGCTATCAGGGGATCAGCTAGATTAGATAATAGATTTTTTTTTTTTTCTTCTGGAAGTTAAGTACAGATGACTCTAATTACCTTACACTGTGCATTAGAGAGCACATTATGAACAGTACAACTTCAAGAAATTTAGGTCAATGAAGGGAGGGCAGCTGGAAAAAACTTTACCCTGTACTTTGTAGAGTTATGTAGGCAGTGTTCTTTCATGGGCTCTATTTTTGTCATTGATACCTTAAAAAAAACCAACTTCTAAAGAACCCCAACAAATGAAGAAACAAAAAAGAACAAATGAAAACTACCCTCTGCAAACAAAACAACAAAACAAAACTACAAACAAACATGAAAAGCAAAACCAACCAAACGAGTGTGTGCTGGGAACAATTAATGCAAACTGATTCAACTTTTATCAGTTTAGCTCTTCTCATAGAAAGGCATATGAATTATTTTGATATGGAAGTACTTGGTTAAAACATGTTCTTGCATTACTTGCTTTGAGTTGTGCCAGTGTTTCTGCATATTAACGAACTGAAACTGCTCTTTATTTCAGCTCCGTAGTCCAAAGCACATGGTAGTGCACTTCGGTGATATGTCTTACTGTCTCATATTCTTTTGACTCTAAAGATATCATTAGTATCTGAAGTATCTGAGTGGGTCTTCTACAGATACTCGTTGTGCCCTGTTGAGTGGTAGTGATCCAAAATACTTCAGGTAGGACTCATTGAAGTGTTAACAGAAATGGTCCAGAGTTTCTAAAGCCCCAGATTTGTTTATACTGCATGATAGTGCCTGATGGACAGGTTGTTATAGCTGTTAAAGAGCTACTCTAGCCCTTTGAACTGACCCCTTCTTGACCTCTGCTTATAGAAGGTCACTGTTCAGTCTATAAAGTAAGGAAAACCTTAGGTTCTACTGTAACAAACAGAGGCTGAAGGGAACAGCTGTGAATTTAGGACTAACCATGCAAACCTGTATAGATTTTAGGGTCACTGTATGATAATGAAAAATTGTTACCAAATTATATGGAAATTTAACTGCAATAGTGGGAAAGAGAAGGCGGAGTCTGATGCATTGGGTTTGGTAAATGAAGTGTGAAGTTACCCATCTGGCTCTAGACAGCCCTCTTTTTCTCTACGAAAGGGAAACATTTAAAAATAACCATGGTACATCTAGAATCAATGACCCATACAGAGAGCTGGAATAGATCAAGATTTAATGGTGGCTGTGGAAGAAATTATCATTTGAAAAGTGAGACAAAGGATGAAAAAGTACAGTTCAATATCTGCACCTGATTCATATTCAAAAAAAGACCTCAATATTTTTACCCTGTTGATGATGCTATTGACATTTTTTTATTTGACTTTTAAGCGGAACCAGAAATTTTATAGCATAAAGAAACCGTTTGGTTAACAAAAAATTAACACTTCAGCTTCAAGAGGGGATGTCATCT